>VZSR01003809.1:1456575-1507754 GCA_013398615.1 Brachypodius melanocephalos | reverse complement strand
CCAATCTGGTCTTGCAGGGTGCAAGCAGCAGTGATTGCCAGGTAACACAAAAATAGATGGGTGAATATATGTCAACATCATGTGGCTACACAGCATGGTTTAATTGAGACTTTGCCTCTTCTCAGCCTTTCCACGTGTAACCTCCAGTTTGGGCCTGCATTGAAAGATAAAAGAGGCTAAAGTCTTTCTGTTGTACCTTGAAGCTAGCTCCCAGCCCATGTCTCGGCCCAGCATGGACTAAGGAAAAAAACCATTTGGATGCTAGGTGAGTCTGAGCTTGCATGTACAATACAGGAGCAAGTAGGGAAAGAAGAACTCCCCATCGAGGATGCTTCTTAACCAGGAGAGAAGGGGAGAAAAAATCAAAGGCAAGTATTTGATGTGCAAATAAGGTTCTTGATTATAGGTTCCATTTTTCTTAGATATTCCAGTTAGGCCTTGCAAGATTGGGAAACTTGGTGATTTATACATTTTAGACAATTAGTCTTTGAGTTGCCATCTTTATGTTTTTTAGGTTACTTTCTGTAGCGTATACATGTGCTTGCACAGTTAATCTTCAAGCAAGGTGTAATTTATGTGTCTGAGGACTGCACTCTGAGTCACTGAGTTCCCTGAGGGTGTCCTGGTTCCTTTCCTTCAATAATCCTTAAGGAATGTCCTAGGTGCTGTTTGGTTTTTGCTTTCCCTTTAGAAACTGAGTTATACAGTGAAAGCGACGCTAGACATCTGCATTTCCCATTATAGGCGAAAATGCACCCATCTTGCTCCTGAAATAAGTATTACTATTTCAGCCTTGGTATTTCTGTTAAGAATATGTTAGCAGCCTTAGAGGAGGATGCAGAAAATATATACATATATTTGCTTTAAGTGGTTTCTCAACATCAGATGTTCTGCTACCACGCTATGACCAAGGGGATGTAAAATGAATGTTGTTAGAGACTTTGGTCTTTTGAAGCAGAAATCCAGCTCAAAGCCTGTTTAATTTAATTTAATTTAATTGTTCATTTAATTTCATTTATTTATTTCTAGTATTTGAAGTCTGTTTAAAATAAAAAAGCCACTGGACTGCCTTAATTCCTACTTGATTTCACTGCATTCCATTGAGGCATTCAAACAAGCTGCATCTAAAAATTATGTACACTGTAGAACTTGTCTTGTGTAAGCACTCACTAGTTTTTTGCATTGTTTTAATGTATACACACAGAACAAAAAGCCCTACATTTAAACATCATGAAGAACGCAAAATTAGGCACTCAAAAGTCAGAAATTACATAAGGTAAAATAGCTTGTGTAAGTCTAATTTGGCTTCTCTGTGTGTTCACATAATGTCTGTTTGTTATACACACAAATATATATATGAAGTGCCTAATATTTGTGTCTATACAGTGAGAAAAGCCTTTAATTACGTGATTTCTTTTTTGTCCACAGAGTGTTTGCTTTACTGAGTGAACAGGATAGACCTGCTTTACATGTGGGTCACCTTACTGGGAAGGCAGCTCTTCCCTGTATGCCACAGCCTTGTTAATTGTAGAGGCAGGTGAATCACAAGTGAGGTGGGAGACTGGATGAAGAGTCACTGCTTCTCCAGAAAATTAAACTCATAATTTAGAAAGTCAACTGGCTGGCTGCTGACAGGCATAGAGGTACCTGAAAGAGCTTCTGAACTCCCCTCAGGGAAAATTATCAGCACAGTGGTTATGCAATTTCAAGTTGCTGTTCTGAGTGAACCCCACTGATTTACACAACTCTAAAGCATGGGGTCCATGTAGGAACAGCCCTGAAGGCAGGTTGGAAGGGGAACTAATTTCTAGCTAAGAAATGGTCAGAGCAGCTGTTGGAGGTGAATTCTTCTGGTGGCACTAGTGAGAACATCTTGCTTCAGGTTGTGAATCTTTATGTTGTTGTACAGTCATTAAGGGTCCACATCAGTACCATTGTCTTAATTAGCCAAATTCATAAACTTATTAAAAAAAAAAAGATAGCATAAGAAAGTTTACTTTCCTTAAATCCAGGTTAATTGACCCTAATTATCTTACCTAGTTTTAATCATCTATTAATGCATTGCTGCATCAGCTGCTCCATCACTTTGCCCAAGAGTGATCTCAGGCTTCTCCCTTCTCCTCAAAGCACTGTATGATGCTACTGCAGTTGCATTTGTCTAATTTTGTGAGTGAATGCCTTGAAACTCTGGAATCTGATTTGCAAAAACTCTGCACAATCACAGTTGCCAACAGGATCTGGGCTTCAAAAATGCAAAACGCTGCACCATACTCTAAAATGTTAAACTGCTGCGAGCTGCAACTACCCAAAACATCAAGGTTTTTACCTTAACCTATCTGCCTCTGAGACTACCAACATGAAAAGAAGGTAATAAATCTTCCTCTTACAGAGACACCATGAAGATAAATGCATAAGTATTTGTGAAACACTTGGTTACTTCAAAGGGGAGAATTATAAGAAGTCCCAAGAGGACATTAATTGTTAGTTTTTGAGAGCAGGGTGGAAGATAGTACATTAAATATGTCATGGGGCTCCATACCAAACAAGGAGAAAACAAAGTATTGAAATGCTTCTCATTAAGACACAGATTCCAAGAGGTGTTTTAAGTGCTGAGAATCAAGCTTCTTAGGTGACTATCTATTTTTTAAAATTTATTTTTATTTTTAACTGAACAAAACAGGAGATCTGCAAGAAAAATTGTCAGCAATTATGTAATTATAGGCTGTAGCATAATGCACTGTTCATTAAGGTTTGCATCAGAATGCATTTGCACCAGGTCTAGGGCACAAATTGACATTGCCCAAACGATCTTAGTTACAGCATTTACCAATGTCAGATTGCTTGACTTTGCAACACACACAATTTTTTCCAATAATTAGTGCACAAGTAATTTTCTTTGGTGTTAGGATAATACATAAAGTCATCCACATTCTTCAGTGCGTTCACATCCATAGGAGACAGGGGATGGGAACCCTCCTCCTGCTTCATCCCTCCCCATATGAGGTACATACATCTGCCAGCAAGGTAAATGACACAGATAATTGGTTGTCATCTTTTATGAATCAGCAACAGGAGGGACAGAAAATTTTGCCAGTGAATTTCACCAATGTTTGCTGACATCACAACAATGGTGAAAGTCAGGCATTGTTGGTTCAATCAGGATCATAAGAGAGCACACTGAAATAAGCACAGGCTTTTCTACCTGTTCTCCAGGTTGCTTAGCCCCTTTTACCACTTTCATCTCATCCTTCTTTCTTTTGGTTTATCTTACCTCACATCCAGTTTTCACAGCACTCACCTGACCCTTCTGAGCTGAAAAATTCCTTGTAGCATTTTGATAAAGTTCTGCACATCCAGATCCAGCCCTACAGCCAATCCTGCTTCAAGAGAAGGGGAGACTATAGACCTTCTGATCCTTTTCAAGTTGAATTTTCATATGATCCTATGAAGACACCATGATTTTCTCCAGTATATAAATAGTCTTTATTCCAATAGGTAAGTTTATTAATCAAACTTCGTACGAAGTAGCTTTGGTTTATTACACTGTCATAATTTCACCTCTACAGTACAGGATTCCTTTAGACAAAAAAGGCAATGAAGCATGCATCCCATAAAAAATGAAATATAGCTACAGTGGTTGCTATGGAATGAACTTGCTGCAAATTCCACATAAACCAGGAATTTATGCCAGGAGATCTTCAAAGTACTGTGCCTGGCCTTCCAAGAATGTGAAAATGTTAACACCAAGGCTAAGAGAGATGGAATTTTTTTCCCCCTTCCTTTGTGTAAACATGATAATATTTCTCTGAGTCCTGGCTTGAAACCCTCTTGAGCTGCAATGGGTGCCAATAGACAGGATGTTTGCTCTGCAACAGGAGGCTTGTTCTGCAACAGGGCAACCAAACTGCTCCTGTCAGAGTAGGTCAGAGTCACCTTCTCTGTTCCTCCACCCCAAACAGTTGATGACCCAGGTCATAATGGTGCACAATTTTTCTAATATAACTTAATGAAGCTGGACAAAATAAATCAAAACACATTGATTTGTTCTCTTCTTGAATACAACTTATCTTTTAAACTGTATCTTTTCATATTTCTGCAAAGGATTTCCCCAAATATCCTGTTACTTCTCTCTGAGGTCAAAGAGGCACTATTTGATGTGCAAATAAGGTTCTTGACTGTAGGTTCCATTTTTATTAGATATTCCAGTAGGTCCTGCAAGATTGGAAAACTTGGTGATTCATACATTTTAGATAATTAATCTTTGATTTGCCGTCTTTATGTTGATGCTTAGCATCCTTGATGCTTAACTTCAGCATTTGTTCATGTATGGGGTCTACAACACCTCTGGAATGTTCCTTTAAAACAATTTTCATTTCCTCATTTAAACCAAAACTAGTTTTCACAGGAATATGTAAAGGCATTTCTCTTATTTGAAAGTCTTTTTTTTCCATAATGTTTTGCTTCAGCAGTATTTATTTCATCAAAAATTTATTTCTTAGCTCCTAGAAATGTGTTTTCTTTCCTCTTTTGTGTGCAACCTTCCACTCAGAAACTCTCTCTTGAGGATCACTGTTTCAAGGGCAGAACTCCTACTATGTAAAAATATGTAGCCCTCAGGAATATGCTACCTTTGAAATTTTTCAGTTCCAAACAAAACCTCAGGATGTAGAAGCAGCCCAGAAAAGGTGTTTGGGATGAAAATGTTTGATCAGTTTGAGTAAGGGTTGTAACCTCTCATTACAGGCTTTCCATTGTACTGCATGACTTTATTCTCTTTCTACAGATTTACTACACTAACTTGCTTCTCTAAGGGCTCCTCCTTCCCATTTCTCCCCAGTTTTCAATTCTTTGCTTTCTCCAGTCAAATTTCTCTTTCTTCAGAACTTCAACTTGAGACCTCCATTCCTAAAGTTCTCTTCCCCTCAACAATTCACTCTGCCAGTCCCAAGCCACGATGAGGCCTTTTCCCATTGTGGGAAAAGCGTGAGTGGTAGCTGGGAGTTCCTAGAAGATCTGTCACAAATGAGCACGTTGCAGAAGAAAATTAGGTATGTTGGGAAGCAGGCAATTGGGCTAATCATGAGCTCACAAAAAGCAAGCAGAAAGAAAGCAGGTCTTTCCATGGGATGAGTGCAAAAGTGCTGCTTGGAAAGAATGGGTAAGGACAAACACACACAAAAAAAGCCAATACAACAAATAAAACTTAAGTCGCAAGATCGTCCCAAGTAATGAAAAATCGTTTGGTAAGTACATCAGTGGTAAGAGGAAGTCAAAAGCAAGTGGATCACTCATCAGAGTAATCTGACTGATGCCAGAGAGGGCTCAGACTGCCTCAGGACTTCTTTGCACCAGTCTTGGCTAAAAGAGTTCCCTTTTGATCAGGTGACTGATGTAACACACATTCATGACAAGGGAATAAGGATTCAGACCAGGCTGGGACAGAACCAGTTATGAGAGTACTTAGGTAACATCGAGATGTTCAAAGCAACAGTCTGGCTGCACTTTATGCCAGGGTAGTGAAGGAAGAGGCTCAAACTGCACTGGAACACTAGTGTTTATCTCTGAGAATCCAGGGGAAGATGGCCAAGAAACAAGCAAACCGATGCCTGTCATTAAAAGTGGCATTTGAAAATAAATAAATAAGCCAGATTTTCACCCCAGAAAGCATCTAGTGCAAATAGACACACAGCTTGTAAACAGGTAGAGGGAAACAATAGGATAAGCAACTATTAATATGAACTTGTCAGCTAGAAACTGGGACAATCTGGGCAAATGTCCCTTGGCAATGAGGAGCAGACCTTGTTATGGAAGAGAGGAGAGTGGACTCCACCCACCTTGATTAGGCTCTATGCATGTGCTTAGGAGAAAGAGAGTTCAGTTTATTCGAAAAATTTGGGCAGGGGGTACAGATATTTGGAAACAGCAGTTGTCAGTGAGGGTGGGTTATAAATGCAGTTCCAAAGGGGGTGTTTTGTTTGCAGCCTTCCAAGCTGGCATTAACTGGGGAGCAACTCCAAACACGTTGGAGGATGAAATGAGAATCCAAAATAACCCTAAGAAGTTCCTTGGAAAGCAAAGAACATGACTTTAAAGTGATGAGAGGAATTGTTTTTGCAGGCAGGGTTACACCCCCTGCATGCACAGAGGCTGGGGCACTGCTCAGCACTGCACAGGCTGCAGACACCACCTGAGGAGACACCAGAGTGCTGCAGGCAGTCAGTGGCCAAAGAGACTGCAGGAGAAGCAGACAAATTGCAGCTGGTCATCTTAAAGAAAACATGGCACAGGGATGTGATAGCAGCCACCAGACGTAAAAGGACACTGCCACACAGAAAGAGGAGACTTCCCTTGGCAGGGACTACCACATTCACATCTCAGCAAGGAATATTTAGAGAGGAGGATAAAGGGTCACCTGGAGAGGCTGTAGAGCCTCTGAAGTACTGAGTGTTCCTCAGAGCAGAATCCAGGGAAGCCCCACAAAAGGGACACAGAGCCACACTGAAGTGGTGTGGACATGAAACCTTCCTGGTGTCCTCTGTAAGACAAAGAGCTAAAGGAAGGAAGATCTAAGGCATTAATGGTGTACAGTAATTTGCTAGCAGAGACCAGATCAAGTACGTGAAATTCCATCAACAACCTGCTCTTCCATTTATATTTGGCAGTGACACCCATCCTCTTCTAATGCACATAAGCATTTTCTGCTCACTAGCTGTGCTCACGTGTACAAGTGTATATTGATCTGTTTTCTCTCCTTCCCTTCTTACAAAGGAAAAAATAACCACACAGTTCAGTAATGCACGGGCTGTGCTCCACGATGAAAATAGTCTGAGGCACTTACACGATGAAGTAAATTTAGCTTAACGTAAAAATAACCTTCACAAATTTGAAATGCCTGTTTTACAATTAACGTCAGGTGCTAACAGGATATAATTTTCTTCAAAGGGTGTACTAATGTGACAGGCCGACTGAAGCGATGCAGGCACGTCTCCTCGCCGCCCTCCAGGTCTCAGAAATGCCCCCTTCACCTCTCTGTTCTTCCCTCCGAGTCTCGTCCTTTCTTCAGCCACACAGGGTGCTCCTGCGACTCGGCGATGCGGTGTACTCCCGCCCAGCCCGCCGCAGCCGTGCTGCGTTATTAAAGGCACACGTACCGCGTAAATAATTGATACGGAGCTAGCGCTCTGCGGAGCCGGAGCGCCTCCTCCTCCTCCTCTTCCCCAGCCCTCACCCTGCCCGCCCTACCTGCCCCGGCCGCCGGAGCGCAGCGCGGCCGCGGGGCGGCGCGGAGCCCCCGCGAAGCCGCCCCGCGCCCTGCCCGCCCCGCGGCGCCGGCCCGCCCCCAGCGGCGGCGGGTCCCTGGCGGGGGGGCCGGGCCGGGCCGGCGGCGCGGCGGGAGCAGGTGCGGCCGCCCGGCACCGCGGGGGCGGAGCGGGAGGCGGTGGCGCCGGGCCGGGCCGGCAGGTGGGGGCTGCCGGCAGGCGGAGGGCGAGGAGCCGGGCGGGTTCGCCCGCCCGCCTCTGGAGGTGCGGCCGGCGGCACGGCGCGGCGAGCGGGCTGCCGCGGGAGGCGCACGGCGGCGGCGGTGGTGGCGGCGGTGACCGCGTCCGCATCCCGGGCCGCGGAGGGGCCGGCGGGGCCCCTTGCTGCAGAGCCAGATGTGCAGGACGCGGGACTGCGAGGGGTCGGCGGGGAGGTGCTGGGGGCTGCCGCCGCCGCTGCTGCCGCGGCCGAGGGGGAGCCCTTAGCTGTGCGGGAAGAGGGGAAGCCGCGTCGGGAGCTGTTATTTTCTTCTCCTCCTTCCTTTGCCTGCCTTCTCGTCTCTCCTCCCCCTCCTCACCAAAACCGGGAGAGGAGGCGTGTTCGGTGCCTTGCTGCACCGGTTTTGCTTGGTTTGTTGTTGCAGGGTTTGGTTCGCGGGGTGGCTGGTTTTTTTCTTTTTTCTCTCTTCTCTTCCGACCTCCCCGCCTTCTCCTTTCCTCTCCTTTGGCCCATCGCATGCTCGGATCCGGCTGGATCCTTCCTTTTATTTTCGGCAGTGCCTCTCGGAAGGGGGAAGGGAGAGCTGGGATGAGTGCAGCTTGACGCACAGGCGAGGAGAGGGGGGGCACCGCCGGCAGCTGCAGCGGTTCGTGGCCGCAGGGTGCGGGTGAGGAACGGAGCGAGCGAGGGTCTCCCTCGGTGCCTCCCCCTTTCTTCGCCCCTGCCCTTCCTCCCCTCCTCCCTCTCTCCCTCCCTCGTCCGTCTCCTGCCGGGTCCGGCTAGGAGCGTGTGTGCAATATCTTACGTTGCAAGGTGTGCGTGTGTGTGCGCGGAGCGGAGGGAGGGAAGGACTCGCGAGGGAGCCGGGGCTGCCCCGGCCCCCCCTATGTGAGCCTCCCCGGGCGGCTGGATGGCGATAGACCGGCGCCGTGAGGCGGGCGGCGGGGGCCGGCCGCTGCCGGAGGAGAACGGCTCGGTGCCGGGGGCCGTGGGGGGGGGCGCCGCCGTCCCCCCGGGGCCGCCCCCCGCCAACGCCGCCGGGGCCGAGATCCAGGCGGTGCCGGTGCCGCCGCCCGCCGCCGCCTGCAGCCCGCTGCTCCTCGACTACGACGGCTCGGTGCTACCCTTCCTGGGGGGGCTGGGCGGCCGGTACCAGCGGACTCTGGTGCTGCTCACCTGGGTCCCGGCGCTCGTCATCGGCTTCAGCAAGTTCTCGGACTCCTTCCTCCTGGACCAGCCCGACTTCTGGTGCCGGGAGGCGGACGGGCAGGGCAACTGGAGCGGGACGCTGGCGCCCATCCACGCCAACCACAGCGGCAACGGGAGCATCTTCCTCCCGCCCGGGCTGCCCACCCCCGCGGGGGGCAACGCCAGCGAGTGCGGCTGCCGCGAGTGGCACTACCGCATCAGAGCCGGCCTCGTCCAAAACGTCGTGAGCAAGGTAAGAAAGGCGACCTCCCTCGGTCCTCCTCCCTGTCCAGCCCTCTCCGTACCCGCTCTTTCCAAGGCAAGGGAAGCAGCTGGATACGATAAGGATCTGTCCTTGCGTGCTGCAGCTGGGTCAGTCAAGTCCCCGTGGGTTAACCTCCCACCCGGAGAAAATCAATCCCAAATCCGCGCAGCCCTTTCCCGCCCCGAGGTGTCACACCAGGTGTCCAGTTTGCGGACTTGTACCCACACACTGGTTGCCGCACTAAGCTGCAAAGTTATGGCCTGAAACGGGATCCTGGTACTGTCCTGCTGTCTCTGGGTGTCTGTGGGAAAGGTGCTGTAGCCATGTGCCCCAGCTGTTAAGGGAAAAGGGTTGCGGAGAGGGCTCCAGTTGATCTTTGTGCAAGTATACTAAAGCAGCCCTATACATCAAAAACCGGGTTGATTTGTGGGGAAACTGAAGAAATGGTGACTGTTGTGAGTAAAATAAGAGAAAAGTTCTCTTGAATTCTTCCGGTTTGGTACTTACTCTCTTGAAAACTGTTTTGGCAGAGCAATTATTAAAGAAATGTCTCACACAAGTTGCTTTACTCCAGAAGCAGAAAGTGCATGCTACTGTTCTTTGTGTTTCCCCATGTAATAGCTAAAGTGGAAAATTTCTAGTGAAGAGACGGTGCTGCTTTCTGCTCTTGCTTCATATTTGCTGAGTAGCGCAGATCAAAAAATCACCTTCTCTTTTCACCTGAAAGCTTTTGCTGGTTTATAGTATTGGCCCTGCAAAAGCCCTGCTGGCTGCAGATGGGCCTTATTGATATTAACAGGCACCTGGAGCTCCTGGACACGTAAAATGAAATGGTTACACACCAGGGAAGTAGTTCCCTTAATCTCAAGACCCCCTCCTAAGATCAGCAAAAATTACTTCCTGCCTGGGAGCAGTGTTTTGGCTTAACTGTGTTTATCTAGTTGGGATAAAGAAACGAGGCAACAATCAGATGAACAATGTAACTGCTTTGGTCAGCCAGCACACACTTACATTGAATAATTGAAAATCATTTCGGTTTCTCTTTGTGTCCCTTGAAAGAGTTTGCAACAGGGGAAAAGCAAATCCTTCAAAATCTTGAACCCAGAATGGGTTAAAAAGGAAGGTAACCCAGCCACACTCCTTTCATGAGAGAAACATAGGCACATGTTGGATCTGAATGGTTTGTGACACAGAAATGTATAAGAAAATTAGACATTTAAGAAGGTCAGAGTTTCTTTTGTTTATATCCAGAGACTGAGCTATGTTTGAGGGTTTAAGACTGAAGTTTTAGCGTGAAAAAATCATTGTGAATTTTTTTTCTAGTCTAAACTTTAAGAAAAAAATTTGTTGAAATGTTTAAATCTTTTGAAGGTCATCGTCAAGTTGGCCACAAAAGGTCAGGGGAGAGTTAGTTTGCTGTCTTGCGTGCTTCTTTAGAGATAATACAAAAAGTGTTCTTTGGAAGAACTTGTGGTAAAGGGCAGATCAATTTTAAGGGATAAACAAACATCTGTGGCCCCTGCTGTCTTGTTTTCTATTAGAAAGAATAATAATCATCTTTTGAGACTATGGGTTTTGCCAGTGTGGAGTTTTTATTTTTATTGTATTCTCACTCCGAAAAACCTGGCAGCTTTTTTGCTTTGATTTGTAATCCTCTGTAATTATAATTAGATTGTTTTCTCGGGGTCAGGATTCCTCCTTAGTTTGTGCTCTAGTTTTGTTTTGGGGGTTTTCTGGGTGGGTATGCTGCCTGTTTTTATTCTAATGAAGAAAGAGAGGAAAACCCAGACAGAACATTATGCTACCTTGATTTAGACTTCATTTCTTATCAGTCCCCGGGAGCTCTGATACTATGGGAGCAATTCTTGTAACTGCTGACTCGTCTTACACGCATCTCACTGTCCTTTGTGAGAAAGAGCTTTTCTGGATGAATTCAAGAGACTGGATGGTCAAATCACCCTTAACTCTCCTCAAAAATACATTTATTTCTCTAATGTATTATGCAATGTTCTCATCTTTCTAAGTAGAGTTTTATTAAATCTTAGTCTAATATATGCTCATCTGTGTAGTAGCCAGGGGTTATATTGAAATATCATAAAGAGAGCCAAAAGTATATTAATAAAAAATGTACTTTTGTTTGGCAAGTAAATCCCCTCGTACTTACGTTCAGTGGTCTGAGCTAATAGCTGCTGGATGCTCCATCATTGCTTTGTATTCAGAAACAATGAAACAATTCTGGTTATTTAGCACAAAGCACATTTGATGTATGTGCATGTGAGACATCACTGTTCCCCCCATTTCTCAGGGGTAGCATAGCAGTCCTTAAACCGCGTTAAGTTCCACTGTCTCCATAGCTTCTCTTCTAATGATGCACCCTTCATCAGATGCTGAATCCCTGTCCAGGCTTTCTCAGCTGTCTCTTCCCTTGTGCCCATTTTCTCCCAGCCTGTGTCATGCTTGGGATTGAGGGAGTGGAGGTCTTGTTATTTCCAGCCCTGTTGGGTGCTTTGTTTAGCCCCACTTCTCTGAGTGTTTGCTGGAGCCAGGGGTGGCCTTTCACCTTTCTTGAAGACTGGCATTGCCGTGTTAGACGCTGTCATTACCCTGACCTGCTTGACTGAGTCACTGGGAACGGTGCTTTTTATAGTGCTGCCAGTTATTGGAACTGGAAATGGCAATAAAGGACATAGTGCTTATTATTTAACACTGCTGAAATACATGTAGTGAAGAGGTCAGATGCATAATTTAACCACAGGGATTCCAGTGGCCATATTAAATCACCCTTCTGAGCTAATGTCCTGACTTGGCACATAAATCTTGGTCTTTAGCTTGGTTTGTACATAAATATCTCCCCTTAGCACAATTCACTTGCAAGGCTTTTTCACTGCTAAATGATTGTTTGAAGATTTTCATCTGTTCTTTATCAAAAGATCTACCTCACCATACTGTTATAAACAGAGTGCACGTGTATTTCTTAAAAGGTACATCCTAAACCAGTCCTTAGGCAAAAGGTTAGATTTAAAAAAAGACTTTCTTAATGGTCCATGTATGATCTCACCAGTGTCCAAAGGAAGGATGCTGAGAAACACTTTTTCCTTTTTTTTTCTTTCTTTTTTTCTTTTTTTTTCTTCCTTTTTTTTTTTCCTTTTTTTTTCTTTTTTCTTTTTTTTTTTTTCCCTGTGGGAAAACTTGAGCTCTCCTTCTAGGCTATTTGTGAAGTGGTGCTTCAGGTAAATTATTAGCATTAACACAATGAGCAACATAATGGCAACTAAACGTATGTAGCCATGAAGCTTAGCAGGAAGTTGGAGTGTGTGCTCAGCAGGGACTTTTCTAACTCTCTCGCTAACTTCTTTAGTGCCTACGTCTTCTGACCATCTGCAAAGCCAGCTGTTATCTTGGGACAACATTTTCACGGAAGCTCTTAGTTACAGGATTGATGGTTGTTGGTTTTTTCACTCTGTTACTAGGATGACCTGTCCTCTGTGTTTGATTGCATTAAGTGGTGGGGTTGTTTGCTGTTCTGCATGCTGATTTGTATAATGAAGACCAAAAGCTGGTGATGGGCAAGGACTGGGCTTGATTAAATTGCAGAGGTTGATGGCACAGCATCCCTCTGTGCGCTCTTGCAACGTTCCAGATCATTCCACCTCTTGGGGTTGGTGTAAGAGGGAAGTGGTTGGTTGAAGGCTGCATTTGAATCACTTGGAGCAATTACATAATAATATTTCATGTCTAGTCACAAGGGAATTCCTGTTGTGACTGCTTTTATGTTCCAGATGCCTTGTTTTCCTGCAGTGCTGTTCGCTTGGCTCTCAACTTCCCACTTGATTTGGGTTGAGTCATCTTCTTTCCAAAGCACCATGGCAATCATTTTACCTATTTGCCTCTGGTTCAAACATTCTCGTGTCAATTTGGCTGAGCCTCTAGCAAATTGTCCCTGCCAAAAAGAGTGGAGCTGAAGTCAGAAGAGCCAAATGGTCCGGGGACAAGGATGTCTGAACTTGGATTGGTTTGGTCTGTGGCAGGTGCTCTTTGCTCCCGCAGTGGGGGATGTCTGTGCTTTTATTGCAGTTCTGGCACTTTTCTGGGCACACCTTCATCTGATTCAACTTGTTAGCCTGGTAGAAAACTTACTCTTAAAAGATTTTTTTTCTTCTTTTCCTGGGTGTTCTACTGGGTTAATTGAAGTTAAACTGTTCTCTGCAGTAACATGTGTTTTAGTCTGTGATGCTGTCTGGTGGGATTATTGCTGGTATCTGCAAGTAGCCAGAAATGATAAAACAAACGAATTTCTTTGTGATAATAGTGATGATGAATTTGGCACAGCTTGCACAATAATATTTCTTGGGGTAGAGGATAGGTGTACATTTTAAATGGACTTCCAGAATATAGTTATTAATTACTTTGAAGTGATCACTCTGACAAGGTCCTTCCCAAAATAAGAACTGTGCCACTCGTATCTCCTCCCATTTGTGTCTGTAATGTCATTTGTTTCTGCATATTCTCCAGTTGGCTGGTCTCTGCAAAGAGACTTTAGAAATGCTGATGCTTCTTTTTTTTTTTTTTTTCTGTGCAACTGACAGGATATGTCTTGTCAGTGTTAGTTTCTGGCTGACTGGCTTCTACCTAGTCCCAAATCAATGAAAACCTGGAGTTATTGTACCCACTGCGATAGTTGGGTCAGAAGTGGCAATATTGAAGCTGCTACATCACTTTGTTTCCACTGAAAAGATTGAAGGGAGTGTAGGGACCTGCATGGCAGAGACTTGCAAGGGGCAGAAAGTCTGTTCTAAACTTCTCTCAGCCAAGGCTTTGGAGTGACTCTCAGCTTCTAATGGCTGCTGAAGGGCTCAACAAGTCCCTGTGGTCAGAGGTATCCAGAAACACTGTCAGACCAGAGCAAACATCTGTTTTATTTCATGGCTTCCTCAGCTACGCAAGAGATCCCAAACTATTTTTTTTCCTTCTTGCCTCTGCAAGTTAGCTGATAAAGAGTCAGTGGTTACTGCTCTGAGCCTTCACAGACTTGAAAAATCTTTTCGTTAAAGAGGAGGCAAAGGGGAGCTGTTGGCTTGTCCTTCTGCAGCTGCTCTGGCACTTGCCTGCACACTCTGAGTGTGGTGATGGAGTCACCTGGTGTGGTGTGGTGATTATCAGGGTGCAAGTGAGCAACATCCTGAAAAAACAGGGCAAGTTTCTGGCTGAGTGGCATCAAGGATGGGGATGGCTGTGGAACAGCACCTGCAACTTCCCATGTGAAGAACTGTCCTCTGCCTGCAAAGAGTAAATAATCTGATGTTTGAAATAACTAGGTATGATATCACAAGGCTTCTTGTTTAGTGAGCCAAGTACTGGTTTTACTTCTTTGGAGGTGTTATGTACTGGCCAAAGCCTTTTAAAGCAGTTGGTCTAGAAAACAGGGACTGGATACTAACATAGGAACTCAGGTAGTTTTGGGTTTTTGTCTGGCATGGATTCTTTTTCACTACAGGAAATGTACCTGCAGTTCGTGTTTATTATCACTCTTAAGATAAAGCGTCTCAGTTACAGGAATCTGATTTCAGCTTACCATAAATAGTTTGTAGCATTGCTAGAGCTAACAGCGATCCTTCAGGAAGGTAATTCCGTATTGAAATCTCTTTAAGACATTCTCAGCTTTCCAAGGCTTGCTATTGAACCTTTCATATCAGTAATTTTTTATGTATATGTCAAATAACCGTGATGGTTTTTTTGTTTGTTTTGTTTTGTTTTTTAACCTCCTGGATGGACGTGATGTTTGAAATGCTTGGGGGTTTGTTTGTTTTTGTTTCCACTCCCTAATACATCCTGTATCTCTGTCATGTAATTTAAATATACTGACCCTGCCCATGTTGTGACAGAAATTGCTGGCTATGGTGAGTGTTTACCAGCTGTGCAGGCAGTCTAACTCCAAAATTCTGAAGTGCACTAACAGTTTTACCTTTTTGTACCCTGGCTACAAGGCTGCAATTATAAAAGGTGACCTGGTGTTTTCTTAACACATTTGCCAAAGAAAGGAACTGGCACTCAGGAAGGCATGTAATGTGGAGCCAGTTCTGATGATAGTGTTGAGATGAGGGTTACAGGACAGCCAAACTTCAGGGGTTCATTTCTTAATGAAACAACATCTGGAATAGCAGAAGATTTATGATTATCTTGAACTTCAAAACTTTGGCCGTACTAATGGTGAAAAGCCTTAAATCTTAACAAATCAGTTCTAGAGAACTGCTAAATTTAGAAAATGCTGAGAAAGAGATACTGTGCTTTTGTGTACCTCATGTTTTGTTTTCTCTGTCAGTCTGTTTGTTCCTCCCTACCTGGCATCCCTGCTCAGGACAGCTACTCTCACTCCCTCCCTTTCATAGTCCTTCCTCTTCCCGCTCTTCCTCAGTGCAGCCAGGCTGGCGCTGGCTTACCCGCAAGTAACTGTGGAATTAATTAGGCTGAGATCTTGCTACAGAACAAAGGACTGGGGTTTGCTGCAGACAATGTGTACAACCTCAGAGTAGCCTGTTGAAGAAATATGCTGCAGCTTTGCAGCAGTGCTGAGCCTTCAGTTCTTGCACCAAACCCCATCAAAACAGTTTCTCTCAGGGTTTGGTCACTTCAACTCAAACATGTGCTTAGCTCTTGTAATGTAATTTATTTTTATATTTTTTTACCAGCTCCTTTTTGACAGCAGATGACTTTGTGTGTGTTCTGAATTCCCTATTAAAGCCAAAAGGGAAGGAAGTAACCTGAAGGAGGGAGAAAGGAGTTTCAACACCCTTTCAATCCTTGTCATTGGGGTGTGTTGTAGAGGTTTCCAGGCAAACCCCATTTTAGTGTCTGATAACTGCTCAGCGCTACTGGAGCTGCACTGGTCCACACCCATTGTTGGTGCTTGGAAGCCTGCTCCCACACCAGCCTGTAAAAACTGGCAGGCAACAGGGATTAATGTGTGTGTTAAGTTGTTCCTGCTGATCCATGCCATGTCATACGTGCTGGGAACATGCAATAGGTTTGTAGCTATTCCCACAAAGAAGGATCAGTGTTGTGCTTGGTGTGACTGGCATGCTTGGGGTGGAACCACCTGCCTGTCCTGTGAGCTGATGAGGAGAGGGTGAATGTGCTCTGGGCATGATGGGCTGGGTTCAGTTCTGGGAAAGTCCAGTGTGTAGTACAAGGCTTTATTAGCATTTTTTTATTTTTATCTTATAATCTGGGAGAGCCCCAATAACCAGTTGTAACACTGAAAAAAAAGAACAAAAGATTAAGTAAGTGGATGTATCCTGATGCTCATTTCTGGGATGCCTATCTAGATCCCCCAGGAGCAAAGCTGTGAGAATCAGGAATGCTGCAGGGAAGTGGTATGTTCACCTTTTCCTGCAGCAAGTGATTTATAGTTAGCCTTGTGCATTGTTTTCACGGCAGGGTGGTCTGGTTCCCCAAAAAAGGTTCTTTGCCTCTTGACAGTGGTGGAGGAATTCATTTTGGCCCAAGTACTGTCTCCCTGCTACTCTGCAGCACTCTGGAGCTGCTTGCTTTCCTCCTGGCCTTCAGGCCAAAGTCTATGATTGTGCAGACTGTGTTGCAATGTCCACCCTACAAATGTTATTAAGGATAGGGGCTAAACTAAATTGTAAGACCTTTTCCCTTCTGTGTCTTCCAGGGCTGTATAAAATGTCTGCTTGAACAATACAAGCTTGACAGACCAGTTTCACCTTCTGATTTGTAAACAAAGTGGAATATTTTCCACCCTTCTTCCCTCCCCTAATATTTGTTTAGGTCTGAATTAATACCAGACCCTGGAGTTCTTTTACCTCTCCTCTTCTTGCCTGAGTTGCAGTAGCTGTAGTTTGCAAATGATGAGAGGGCAAGGTCATGGCAGCAATAATTGCATGTCAAAATTAAGGTGTCTGATTTTTTTATCTAAGGTGGTATTTCTCATGAGGAATGACTTTCTCCTTTTGTCTCCCACTTCACCCTTATCTATTTCAGAGTTTTATGCCATGCTTGAGTTTGTTTGGATATTTTTTTCCCTGGATTTAAAAAAGCCCAACAAGGTAGTAAACTAGGCTTTGCCATGTCAAGTCTACAACGTATTTTGTGCATGCACATTTTGGCAGCCTGAAAAATAGCAGACCACAAAGCATTAACTTATTTTTGATAATGAGAATGTGAATGTTAATATTTAACTACAATGTTGCAGGGTTTTTTACATGTGAGTTCTATTTACAGTGCTTAGAGCGGTTCTAAATACAAGTTTGATAGCTAGTTTAACTTTTTTTTGTTTGGTTGCAAAGTCAGTCCCAGCAGCACACACCTTGTCCAGAATAAATGTGGCTGTCGGCTGAAAACTGAGGAATGGTACTCAAAGGCCATTTTTCAGTGTGTGTGTCTCAGTCCTAGGGATGGGCAGGGTTGCTCCTGGTCTTTTCATGCAGCCAGAGGGAGGCAAACAGCTACAAAGTCTTACAGCAAAGACTAGATTGAAAATTACAGTCAGTTTTGTGGCAAAGTCCTCTAATCATGTCAGAATACATGTAGAAAAGTTACTTAGTTGCAGCACAGAGATGTAAAAGAGGTACTGAAATACCCGGATGCTGCTCTGTGGAAAATGATTAATATAGTATTATGAACACTGTGCGGGAAAGCTGCAAGCAAGATTTTGTATTTCCCAACTCTTTGATGTTAGATGACATTATGGAGTTGGGAAAAGCTAAGCAGATTGCATCAGCTGAGAAACAAGTTAGTTGACTAATCTGTGGATGGCGAAGGCTGGAAAAGATCTAAATGTCTCAGAATAAAGGGAACTCCTACTGAAAATAAAAGAAGTAGTGATGGAGAAGTGGGTGGTACATGGATGCTACTAAAGTTGGTTTAATCATGTTGAGTATTCAGAAGATTGTCATATGATTAACAAATCATATTTTAATTGTTAGCATATTAGCGATTATTATTTACTTAGCAAACTTCCTTCTTCCTTCTCTCAGTGAGAAAAAGAAACAGATCTGTGATGAGAGCAAGTTTGGGAACAGAAGAGCTAATTGGTCCTGACTAAAGTGTGAGGTTGAAGGGTAGATTAAATTTTTCAGCTCTGCAGTGTCTCAAGGAGCATTATCTTGGGATTCTCTTGATGTGCTCAGTGGGGAATTTGAAGGGTCTTTTTTGCTTATGGCATAGATTAAGGAACAGTTTAGTGCAGAACACTAAATGTAAAATCTTTTCCAAGTTAGTTTACTGGCATTGAAATAGAGGCAATGCATGTCCTTTTGCATATTTGAAATTCTGAGCTTGTTTTGTGGCTGCAGTGTTGCTTGAGCCTTCTCTTGACGCTGGGGATAAGTCCCTCAAAGGTGAGCCATGACTGAAAGGCTTTAGAAAGACCTTTCAAGTGCCTGGAGGGGAATGGAGCCGTGCACATACTGCCTGTGAGCAGGACAGCATCTCCCTGTGGGGCACAGTGGGCACAGCCTGCTTACTCTGAGGTAATTAATATGAGAGGCACTGTGTCTCTGCCTCTCCAGTTTCAAGCAGCTTGAGGAAACCTGTGCCTTAGGTTTCCCATCATGATGACAGTCAAAGTTTTCACACCAGGAGGAAGTGCTGTGTTCTGTATCAGTGTTCACACAATAATTCACGGCACCTGGCCTTTGTGCTTTATTTTTACTGCTGGAATACCAGACTACAAATATGTGCACTTAAAAAAAAATGCAGGAATTATGCAGCTAAGACGTGCATATCAGAAAATTGTGGTTTTGAAGGAGATGTATTCCAGCGACTTAAACTATGTTAAACTTCAGAAACCATTAAGGAAAGTTGTGAAGTCCATGGTTATGCAGTTCTGTTCTATTTTGTGGGGATGGAAGCTGTTTTCATGTGTTCATATTATGCTGCACAATCTAATTATATCTTTCTTGGAAGACAGCTAAGCACATGTCCCCTGGCTCATGTGCCACCCCCTCTTTTTCTCCCCACTCCTCTCTCTCCCCATGTCCTCAAAACCTTTGTCTGTGTGGTAGTATCAAAAGTAGCTTCTTTGCTTTACTTTTCGAGTGGTGCATGGCCCAGGTGGTCAGTCATGTCTGTAGTTAAAACAATCTGACAATTTCTGTGTACATGACCTTGTGTTCACTGGTCACAAGTCATTTTTCTGGGCTGGAGTTTTCCTTGCCAGGTGTCTGCTGTGGTCAGAAATGGTTTACTGGTTTCTGAGAATGAAAAGTACAGAAAACATTGTTTCCACTGTAAGAAAATCAAACTCATTAAGAAGCTGAACAAAACAAGCCCTTGCATCTGTTGAATTACCAAGCTCCAGTGTATGGAGATAGGGACCCCAGGTTTGTTAGGAGTGGGAAGAAGGCAGATGTTGAGCTAAAGGTCACACTGTGGTACCAGCAATATTTATCTTGACACCTGAGTAAAAGTTTTCGTAAATCTGGATGATTATCAACCTTTCAAAATACCAGTGTGTACTTGATCAGTAAAAATTTTGTTTTAAAGTATTGAGGCTCTAAGTGCTTAGACACTGGTCAAAGATTTCAGCAGAAGCATCCACTCATGATAAAGCCACACAGTGTTAGATGTACTTGGCTTTTAGAGGTCTAGCATCATACAGAGAGGAAGCAGCTTGAAAGTCAGGTGTTGACTGTGTGTTGGGTTGAGGCATTCCAGTGTAGGTGTGGTGTAGGCTTGAGTGGCTGTTCAAAGAAAACAAACAACAAAACCTCTCAATAGCTGGTTTGATGTTTTTCTTGTGTGTTGTGTTTTTAATGACACTTCTGGTTTCCAGGCCACTTGTGTCTGATTAAAAACATAAGGAAAGCTGTTGTTTGGAGAGGTTCAGTTCTCAATGCGGCTGGTAAAAAAAAAAAAAAATATTACTCTTTATATCTTCTTCTCAAATCTTCCAGAATGAATTCCACTAGTTTTTTACTCTACCCTTGAAAATAAGGTTCTTATTTTCAAACGTGATCTTGACATTTCCACCCAGCTGATTGTACCGATGGCCACAAAAATGCCACGTGTTCCCAAGAACGCTTTATTGGCACTTAAAATACAGATGGGGAGTTCTTTGCCCAGCTGTGATCTCAGAGGAGAGGCACCCTTATTCTGACCCCTGGAGATTAAATAGTTTAAATGCTCTCATGTGCCATGGCTGAGAGGGAGATACAAAGATGCCTGTGGCACTGAAGTTCCCCCAGCTTTAGATGTTGCAGTTGGGCTGGAGCATCCCTGTGGGAGGCTTCTTCTGCAACCTCCCTTGTGTGGTTTTACTGCACACTTATTTTCTGTAGAGTTGAGCATCACACCACTTTCTGGATCTCATGTGCTTTCTTTAAGATTAAATGCTGCCAGAGTGTCATTTTTGCTGGGGACCGAGAAAGAGAGGAGAGAAATGACGTCCTTTAGCAGTCTAGAGGGAAATCCTGGTACAGTGGTGTCCTGTGGCTGTAATTATGAATACTACTCAGATCATTCAGTTCTGTGGAAGGGAATTACTGGTAGGTATAGTTTATTAGAACTACTGTCTGCTTTGCTTTCCTATTTGTTTTGGGATTTTTTTTTAATAGTGCTTGGTCTGATGACTTGGAGTTTTTCCTCCAGGAATAAGTACCTGGAGAGTGTTCTGCCTTTTTTATGCATATTGTATGAGAAACAGAACTGTAATTTTTAATTATTTTATTCTTTTTTAAAATAACTTCGGTTCAGGTTGTTGGGGCTCTTTAGAAAAAAAACACTCTAAGATAATATGAAGGCATCATAAATTTAAGGTCTCGCTGGATAAGGTGTTTGTATAGAAGATGGATTCTAGTTCTGTGCAGGGTAAATTGACAGGGTTTGGTTATAAAAAGATGAAACAGGAAGGAGAGGAACAAAGGAAGATGAGACCCAGCATACCTCAGTGATGAAGAATCGATTCTTATTTTCATTTATTGGTTCTAAAATTGTTCCCTAATGTGCAGACAAGCTGGTGGCTTTTCCCCAGGCAGGGTTTGATGCTGCTGTGGCATACATGATATGTAGAGGACAGGGCTTTCCAAGTGGGACCTTCACTCGAGGGATTGGGAGGGCAGAGGTGCTGTGTGAGGCATCAAGATGGAGAGTGCAAAGGCTGGCACAGCAGCCTGGCTGGGGGAGGACCAGGGCTGCAGCTTCATGCCTGGCTTAGAGCCTTCCAAGGCAGCAGCTCTGGTGATCCTCTGGTCTCTTATTGCTGAAACCACTGCAGGGTGCAGTCACAGCAGAGCTACAATCCACCTGCAGACTGTTTGGGGAAGGGGGTGCTTTCTTTCAGCAGCAATCTGGGCATCCAGCATTGGAAGCAGGCTGTGAACCCACAGTGTGGGAAGAGGGGCTGTGTACTCTGTTCCTCTCGTGGGCTTTTTGTGCCAGACTCTGGGTCAGCGTTGTACCAGAGAATCTCTTATGCTTTCTCATTGCTCCTCTTTAGGACAGAAGGGCCTGCCTTGCGTATCTCAGGATGTGATGATGAAGGTAGAACCAGCCAAATCCTCAGCAGGCATCTTACCTTTTAGCAGTGGGTATTCAGTGTGCTTTGGTACACAGACAGCATTATGGCCACTGGAGTGCAAGGGCTTCTGAGACAAGAGCCTTTAATTCGGGCAGCTTGTGTTTGTAGTTACAAACATGCAGCAGACTTCACTTTTATAACTTAGAGCAGTGCAAATATTGATGCACCATGTGAGCCCTGTCCAGATTTTCACCCCTTGTAAAGAAGTTACATGATGGTTACTATTTGGGTGTGTCACCTTTTGCCAGGTGTCTTCCCAAGCATCCTGTGTTTTAAATAGCCCTCCATCTTGCCATGAATTATAGTGAGTCACAGTATGGGTGGTGACTCACTGATCCCAGGTAAACACTAGGCTCCTGAACGTGTGACTCCTTCAGCTTTGACCAAAATATCCTGTCACAACATGAAAAAAACACTTGCAATATATTCCACATCTGCACAGGTGGCAAATTCTCTATGTTACTGTACTGCTAGGAAAAAAGAAAGTTTTGCTTTTTAATGTTTCTTTTCCACCAGCATATTTTAAATATAGCTATTTTTGTTTTGGTGTAACCATACAGTTCTTTTTGTTTAGCAAGTCACTTTATCTGCTTTTTTTCATGTATTGGAAGGGTGGATGGAGGACAGAAAGACATACATAATCCAGGGGCATACAGAGAAATCCCAGTGACAGTTTAGAAGCATTCTTTCTTCAGGCTCGGCCCTGTCAGCTCCTAAGTGGGATACCAGGGGATTCAGCCAGAGCAGTTATAGGATTCAATGGTTTCCCTGCTTGTAGCAGATTAATCTACCCTTTGCAAGAGGTGGTAGAGGATTACTGTCCAGTCTCCAGCCAAAACAATCTCCCAGTGCAGATTTACTTGGAGTGCCACTTGAACTGTCATCAGCTCTGCCCACTCGAGTGTTTTGTTCTGCAAGGCCATGAGAACTTGTCACTCCTTTCTCCTTGGAGCAAATCTGAGTGTCATCTTTGCAGGATAAACCTGCTGGCACTACTGGGAGCAGGACCTGCCATGGCTCTGGGCACAGCTGTGCCATGTGGGCACACATCAGCTCTGTTCTGCTCTGCTGAGCCCAGCTCTGTGTAAGGAGATAGGCAGCATTGATGTTGTATAAAGATTCCTGCCTTTATTTCTAGCTCTTCAAAGCTGAGGCTTTTCTATGGGGAAGGGGCAGCTCAGGTCTCTGGCAAAATGTCTGTGCTTTCAGCATGACAAAGCTTTGCCGCTTTGCTCTGCTGCTGTTAAGATATGTGGGGATGATATGATCACTATTAAATATGTATTTTGTCCTATTAATGTCATCTTTACCTGAGGCTGCTTTTGACTCCAGCATCCATTTTTCTTCTCCTTATTCTCAGCTCCCTTTGCAAGTTGAATGCCCTGGTGGCACCTACCACTGTCCTGCCAAATTTATTTTGGGCAACTGCTTCATGCTGACCTCTCTCTGGTTTGTGACAGCTGCCAGAGGAGAAACCAGGATATAATTCAGCTCTTAGTACTGAGCAAGTGATTTGGGGTCATGGCAGATTCTCCAGAATTGTGTGTTAAAGCAAGTGTTGATATATTTCACTATTTGTGTATTTACATGTGGAGGGTTTTGCAGAGGGGGATATTTTGGGAAGGTCAGGGGCTGCCTGGTCTGTCAAGAGTGGGCTTGGGGGATCAGCTCTGATTTCTGCTGGCCCACAGCGAGCGCTTAACGGAGGGCAGGAAAGGGCCAGATGCGGGGTTTGCAAGGAAATACATGTTTTTATTTTCAGAGCAGCTGGGGAGTTGGACAATAGCCTCAAAAACAAACAAACAAAGGATGACTTGCAGATAAATTATCGAAAGGAGTGGGTGTGTTTTGGGCACCACTGAAGGACAAGCTGATAGACTGACTTTTCTCCTGCTTTTAAACTCTTGCTCTCTGTGCCAGTGTGCCAGAGGGGTTTGACATCTGTTGTCCTGCACTGAAATTTCACAACAGCCCTTCATGAGATTTTGGCTCTTCAGCCACGATGTAATCTGGGACTGCACGTTCCCTGCCTGGGGCTTGCATGAGGGCCGGCTATTGTTGGCTAGCAACAGCAAGCTGGGAAAATGGAAAGGCACCAGGATATCTCCTTTTGCTTTTTGCACCTGGAGAACACTACTGTTCCTCTGACATCAATTAATACGGAAACGAATGATTGCATTTTTAAACCTGTTTGTGTGTAAATAGGGATATTTTTAATAAACTTAATTTTTTTATTTACAAATGAAAGTGATTTCTCAGTTTTAAGCAGCATATACACCTTTTGGATTGTGAAAATGAACCTGGAGGATTTTAAAGCCTGCCTCTGCCTCAGATGTATCTTCTGGACTTTGTTTTGTTTGCAGCTTGTCTGGGCAGATATTTTTGTTTGCTAGCTGGAGATTGATTCTAGAATTGCTAGTATTAGTAATTGCATTTCCTCTACTTGCTTCTGAAAAGTCAGCGTTTTTGGAGAGCAATCCACAGTGCATTGCTGAGTTCTTTGCTGCAAATTATTCATAGCTTTTTGGTGGAAAAAATCCTTATTCATGGTTCTTTGGTCATAGTACTACTTGCTTGTGGTTCTTTAGTGCCTCCAGTCTGTAGGGTGGAAGGTGAGACATATATGTCCCAACTTCTACAAATCGGTGCAGTGGGGAACTCAAAATACATTTAACTTAAACCAAAAGGCTGAGCCTGAGTGCTGGCACATTTCTTTCAGCCACAAAATTGCTCTACCCCTTGGTGAGATGGTATATTGTAGCGAGAACATCTGTGGTCTTGGACCAGAGAGCTGAGTCGTGCCTTGTTTGTGGAAGGGCTGTGTGTCATGGAAATGCTTAAAAGTGCAGTGTGCCTAATTGAACTCTTTTGAGGGAAGTCTTTTTTGAAGTTGCAGCTGACTTTTAAAAATAAATTGCATACTTCTACTTTGTGTTTTTGGCTATGAAACTTCAGTTACTGGTGTCAGAAGGGCTGCTACTATTACATTACACAGAAACAGCCATTTATTCTGCAAAGTTTCAATTCTGGAGTATCTGACTCTCCAAAGTTAGCTGTACTTACTTGTCATGAAAAGTGTGTGGCTGCCATTACCATCAATATTTGAACACTTCACAAACCACGGGCAAGCGTATCCTCTTACATTTATTCAAGGATATAATAGTAAACTGTCCACACTTTACACATAAGAAAGATTACGTTGCATGTCTGAGGGCAATGAGGATGTTGGGTTGAAGCCAGGAATGCAGTCTGGTTCTTCTGGTTTCCTCTGCCTCAGAGGAAAATGGCTTGGAGTTTAGGGAAGCCTCACTAGAAACCTTGTTGTTGCTATCTTTCTTGTGGGAATGAGGCAGTGCCCCAGTGACAGGTTCCCTGAAATGGTCCATTTCCCCTTTCTTTGGACAGAAAGGTTAATTTCAGCATTAGCATAGCTTTAATGTGGAGGTTCAGAATCTGTCCAGCCTCCGAGCTCTGAAAAGTCACTGTGGGGCTGCTGTCCCAAGAATTTGCACGGCTGCACTGGGACTTCCAGCTACTCTGTCCGGCTCCATGCCAGGACTTGTCCTGACAAGCTGTGCCTTCATTCAGTCTTCTTCTCCCTTCCAGCACCTAGGGAAATCAAGGTGCTTTTCTGAAAGCGAAAGCCTCTTGACACTGTGAGAGCCTGGAGCAAATGGCCGTCAGGGGTCTGTGGCAAAGGAGGTGTTTGCAAGCAGCCCTGAGGAGATTAACTGGAGCACTTGCTCTTAAAGTGTCCTGCTTGCTGCTGGTGGGCTTCCCAGGGCTCTGGGGATGGGTGTCTGGGGCCTTGCTGAGATGCTCCAGCAGCAGCAATGGTGCTGCCAGTGCCTGATGGAGAGTTCCCCTTAGGCAAACCTCCTGTGGCCTGGAGAGGGGGGACCCTTAAGGGTTGGATATTGTCATCTTATAATTAAGGATCTGATAAAACTCACTGAAGTAAATGAGTCTTTGCTTTGCTTCTTGGGGTCTGGGGTTTGACTTGAGGGGGAAAGCTTTCCTCTTCCATTTCCTTGCGCTTGTGCTAGGATTGACCTTTGGAAGAAACTCTACGCAGTATTAGTATGTTTAAACACATCAGAGATATTAATTTATTTCAATTTATCTGTTCTTTTTTTTATCTTCCAGTGGGATCTTGTTTGTGATTCTGCCTGGAAAGTCCACATTGCTAAGTTCTCGCTGCTTGTAGGATTAATCTTCGGCCACTTGATAACAGGATGTATAGCCGACTGGTAAGGGAAAAATCTCTTAATGCAATGTAACTATAAATAAATAACGGTATTAAATGTTGTTTTGATTGCTTTCTACTTTATGTTCATTAGGAACATTTGCATAATCATTTTTAAGGTTCTGAAAGAATCATGATGGACCAATAGTGTAAAAGTGTGTTCATTGGACCTGAGTAATTTATATCAAGCTAAGTAGCACAAACTATTTGATATTTGGCTTACTTGTTTCCCACTGACACAATTTATTGCAGCTGTAAAGCTAGTATAGAATTAAGTATTTTTTAATTATACAAGCAAAGCCCTTAGTTTAGGGTTGGTTTTTGTTTTCTTAACCAAGCAAGAGGGCCAAAAGAAATCAGAAGCATCATTGATTTCACTGAATACATGACTAATGTAATGTCAACCCTGTGCTTACACGGTACCTTTTAGTGAGCTGAAGGCTGGTTTTTTGCAAACCTTTCAATTGTTCTTTTTTTAAAGGTCTTGTTAGGCAAACATTGTGATGTAGTGTTAAGGATTTGCTGACTTATGTGCTGCTGGTATTGGGGTATTAAACTTAAAAAGAGTAGATCACAATTCCTTGAATTAAGGCAGTTAAAACATTATTGGATACCCCAATGATGCTGAGGGTTCAGCTTTGATTTAAAAAGATGGTCTTGTAGTGCAGAAGAGGGGAAAAATTACATGGATGACTCAAGTGATTTCAGTGGAAACTTGAAGCATCTGAAACAATTGCTCTACAATGCTGTCCCAGTCACTGCAGAGCCTTCCAGCACAGTTGCCAGTGTTGGTGATTTTAATGGCCCCAAGTTAACTCTTTTGCCATTCATTAAAACAGGAAAAGAAGAAGAGTTGCCTATTAGGGAAACCTTATAAAACCTCAGCAACTCGCCAGTCAGTTGGGAGAGAAAAGGCCCCCTGCAGCTCTGCAGTAATTTGAATCAAGCATTCCTATCAAAATTGCATCTTAATTCCTGAATATTCACTGAAAATTTTTGGGCAAGAGACAAATCATTACTTCTCAGTGAAATAGGGAACATGCATGAAACACAGTTGAATTTGATTAAAATACCACAGTAAAATGGGGCTCTAAGAACCCATAGAAAGTATAGAGGGGAAATGAATGAGAGATCTTGCTTGGCTTTCCTAAAATGGAATCAGTGTGGAGAAAGCAGACTTATTACCAAGTTAGGAAAGTGCTGCTATAATTGACAAATAAGCCACAAATAAGTGAACAACTTGTTGCCTAAGGCACGGGCTTTGAGAGAGAGCTGCAGTGAGAGGATTTAATAGCTCTCTGCCACCAAAAGGAGCATCCTGTGCTTCCATCCATTTCTGTCCCCAGTGTGTACTTTGTGCTGCCACATGGGTTTGTTGGATCCCCTCTGCAAGCTGCTCAGCTGAGCTAATGCAGCATAAAATTACCCTGATTTTCAAATATCTAGAAATGACTAGTGAATTTAGGAGAATTGGTTTCCAGCTGTGGGGCAAAGGAGAAAAAGGGTAACTTGGTGGCTGGAGGGAACAGTGACCCTTTTGTGGATGACCAGCATGGACATGGTTTGCTGCCACTGACGTTGGTCCTCATACTCCGCTTTGGCCCACATTGCTAGCTAATGCACCTGACACAGCAGGTCTCCTGTGCTCAGTAGGGTTTTTGCCATTTGGCAGTAGCATTTGGGGCTGGTAAAAGAAGACCTAAATGGAATTTACTTTGCTATTTAATCACAGCTTGCGTTTCTGCTAAGGTGTGGGGTTGTGTAAAGAGATGGATACAAAGGGGTTGTACAGATTGTACCTGGTAGAAAGAGAAAATTAAGGAAAAAGGCTGCCAGTCCCAAGCAAGAGTCAGGCAGACTAAACAGAGTAATGCATTAAAATTGTTATAAAAATTCAAAATCTGTTTTCATTTCACTTATATACCACTCTCCAGTTCAGATAATTAGAAGATGCTTTGGGGGTTTTCTGCCATTTGCTTTTCCTCTTTGAAAGAAGCTTTTAAAGCTGAATGAGGCAAAAGCATAGAGTGTATTAAGGCAATTTGCTAAGTAAACTGAGTGCTCCATGTTCAAAACACAGTAGGTGTGCACACTGGGACAGCTCTGTATGGAAAACCTCTAGGAGGAAGGTCAGCAAACATGCTCGGCTGTGGGAAGACCAGCTATGTCCAGTTCCTGAATAAGTTACTTGTTCCACAGGCTGAGTGCTGCTGGCAATTCTGCCTGCTCTGGACAGAGCCTGTTGAGGTTTGTGTGGAAGGTTTCCTCCTGGAGCAGGTGGGCATGATGTTGATGCAGCACCAAGACGGTGGGTCTGTACCTCCCATTGCCCTGTGCTGCCCCTGCTTTGCACCTGCTCTTTTGGATGCTTTTTTGGAGCCTTTGAGTCAGTTCCAGTCCCAAAAGCAAGAGAGAGCCTGCAAAGAATGGCATGGGAAGAGCAATTTGATCAGCTGTGAGAGCAAAGCTTGGTGATCTCAAGGTACGTGCGTAGGAGTGTGGGAAGAGCAGGTCTTGTCCTCATCCCGTTCACTCTCCCCCTGCGGTGCAACTCTTACATTAGCAATATCTTTTCAATGTATTTGCTTATCACACTGTGTGGGGGCTGCAGATTCTTCAGAAGCCTGGGGTTGCTTGTATCCCTGGTTATTTACCTGTGCAGGCAGCATTTAGCATTTGATCTAGATAATAGCATGCAGTGTAGGCTGAGACTTCCGTGCTACAGTAATCTCTCTCTGGAACGGTTTGGATAGCAGCAGATAGCATCCCGGGGCTGTTTTACCAGGGAAATTGTGTATGGTATAATTTCTCACAAGCATTTCCATGTACTGTTAGACAGATAATTCTGTCTGCTTATAAAAGGCGCTTTTTTAATGCTCTAAGACACCATCCTGTCAAAACACTGCTGGATCACCAAATATATGGCTGATAGCTGCCCTGGAGCTTTGTTTTATTTGAGAAGTGTGCTGTATGCCTTGGTGAAGAAGATGACTAGTTTTGTGTTTGTGAGGAAATGCCTCTTACCAGAGGGCTTATCTGGCCTCAGTTGGTTTTTACAGGCTCAGGAGGCTCTTGGATTTTCTGATTTTTTTTTTTCATTAGCAGCAACCATTCATTTGCATAACTTGTATAATGGTAGAAGAAATTCTGTGTCCTAATGATGGATAACCTTGAGTTCAGAGGGTGGGAGGAGGGGAGGAAGTGAACTGAAGTATGCTAAGCATGAGGTCTTTTTCAATCAACATCAGGGAATGGCAGGTCAGGCTTGTGATGAGAATTAAGTTCCTAATTCTAAGTGTTTGCATAATGCCTTTCATCTGCAAAACACTTCCACAAATACTAATTGGTATGAATTACAGCTTGGCATAACAAAAATGGGGCTGCAAAACTCTGTGCAGATAGCTGATAACACAAGGTTCATAGGCTTCTTTTGGTTTTTTTTTTCTGTATTCAAGGTTCAACATGAGGTATTTCCCCTCCCTGCCCAAGTGCTGTGTTCCATAAATACAAAATCTGAAGCACAGGCAGCAGTCACTGCCCCCGTGTCCAGCATGTCCCCAGTGTGTTGTGCATCACAGAGTCATCGATACTGTGTTCCCACCCTCAGCCCCACTGCAGCTCAAATTCCAGTGGGCTGTGCTTGTACCCTGATGGAGAACAGCCTGCTTTGACCTTGCTTTCTTCAGCTTGCATGTTGATTCTGTTTCAAAAGCTTTGAATGGCTAATGCTGACAAGCTAAATCTTTGAGGGGTCTCACAGGTGATACTATAGCTGAAAATAATAATAAGCCTGTTTTCATGCAAGGAGCCATGACAACACTTTCTTAGGTGTGACTTTGAAAAAGCCTGATTGATGACTGGTGCACCCTTCCAGTTCTCAAAAATGTTAAAAATTATAATGGTGTCTTTTTTTCAGCCCTTCACTCCCTATTTTATTTTAAGTACTGCAAAATCCAGAATTCTAATTGTGAATGCATACGTATGATGTATTTTATAACTGCTGGTGACAATCTGCTGAAATAATTGAATAGAAATGCTACAGCATGTGAAACTGGACTAAGTTGTGAGATTTAAATGTTCTTTATTGTGCTGACATTCAACCTGATGGCTGGCTTGCAGCTGGCAGTCTGCTTTGAATGGGTCTATGAAAGCTGCCTACGAAAAGCAAGTTCACGTATTCTTTGTGAAAATGGCATATGGAGCTGACTAAAAGGGATCCCCAGTTCCACTGGAAAACTTGTGGGAGTTAACAAGTTGAAAAATTTTGGAAATCTCCACATAATGATCCAATTCTTGTTTAAAAATAGCCTTGTCCTCTGGTGCTTCATATCGGTCTCCTTGCAGAGAAAGAGGGGAGGGAAAGGGGAATAATAAACACTAAACATATGAATAAGAGATATTGAAAAATCTCATGTTCCTTGGACATGAAAGAGCCAAAGTCTGCAGTGGCTGCCCCCCATTTAGTGGTAGCATAACTCTTCTTCCTCGTCAGCACTGTCCCAATACATGCAACTACAGATTGCAGCTGCAGAGGGTTGCAAGTCCTCTGCCCCTGTTGCCTGTAATAATGTTTGAAGTGGTTTATTCCACACCCTGCCCTCCAGTCAGGCTGGTTTTGTGGGTCTCTCCAGGTGCTATGGAGATTCAAGGTAGAAGGACTTGAAGCTCATAATTTTCTTGTGTTATTATCAACTCTCTAAGGCTCAGTGAAGTGAACTGAGCCCCGTTTTGTGCTCAGTCCATGTTTGTTAGGCTTCTCCTTAAAAAATGAGACCAAGAAAAGTAGTTTCCTGGGCTGCTCTTGTAGATGAGACTGAAAAGCACATCTCTTGGGAAGAGGAGACCTCTGCAGCTAAAAATTCATTATGCCGTGCAGCATATAATAGCATATGTAGGAGAACAGAATACAGGTGACCTCACCCCTGACAAGTAACAGCTGTGTTAATTAACCAATTGTCCCTGATGAATAACAGCTATATCCAATAAGGATGAGTGAGATAAAAGAGGGGGTTAGCTGGTAAGAGGAGGGCCATCATGGAGAAGGAGCCTTGAGGAGCATGAAGGAGAGAATCATGAAGCAGGATCTCTGGGGACAGAGAATCATTGCTGCAAGGTCAGTCTGGGTCTGCAGTCAGAGCTTGTTGTTGGAACTTGCAGTCACAGTCTAGCTGGGTAAAAGCCTGCATTCAGAGTCTGTAAACTAATATATACAGTCACAGTTTAGCAGGAAACAACCAGCAGTCAGAGGCTGTAAGGAAAACCTACAGTAGGAACTTGCTGCAGCCAGAATCAATGAATAGCTGGAGTAAAGATGACTAAGCAGTGAAGAAGAATAAACCAGGACCCTTTTTATGCTGTGTTTAACAAGAACTCTGTACCTTGGATCATTTTTACCCTCTAATAAGAGGGCTTCTGCAACACTATATATTCCCCTGTGCTAATGCAAAAAGCTCTGAGAACTTGATTTCCATCTCCGAGGGACTTATTTATGGCCTTACAGTAGCTCCTAGATGCTTCCTTGTTTATCTTTGTTGTTTTGAAAATGCTGGTTAAATCAAGCACTGATCCAATGTGCTGTCTCTGCTTAATCCCTTCTGAGATGGACTTGTCAGTGCAAGGCTGACAGAGAAGTCTGGGATTTAGTAAGAAAAAAAGAGAGAAGAATGGAACAAACATTAAAAATGGGTGGCAATATCTGCAAGGGATTGTTCTGTTCTTTGCCAGTTTTAATGATCCAGCACTGTGTCCATCCTGGCTTTTAACACTGTTTCTCCATGCCTCCTTACTTTTAGGGTTGGTCGGCGGCCTGTACTGCTCTTCTCTGTCATATTCATTTTGATATTTGGACTGACTGTGGCACTCTCAGTGAATGTGACTATGTTCAGCACACTCAGGTTTTTCGAGGGATTTTGCCTGGCTGGAATAGTCCTCTCCCTGTACGCACTGCGTGAGTATTCCTTCATCGCCCGTACAGACGTGTTTTTATTGAGCATGTGCTTTGCTGTTCTCTGGCTTCCTGCTTTTGTTCAAAGAGAGCAAACCAGAATCATATTGATTGCAAAAGCTTTAGCCTGAGTTTTGGTAAGGAGGATTTTGCAACTGTCTCTTTAGGTTACTACAAAGCAGTCTGTGAAGCTGTTTCAGAGTTAATTTTAAAAGTTATAAGGTGGTTTGGGTTTGTCTGTTGTTTTTTAAACCTAGAAGTTACCTGGGTCATAGCCATAATGTGCAATGGGAGTAGATTTCACCTTGTGATATTGAGCTCAGTGGAAGACTTACCACTTTGGCTGCCTCTAGCAGTTTGTACTCTGGCACTTTTTCGGAACTTCCAGTTTTACTCACAGAAATATCCTGTGTCCCTGCCTCAGGGTTGTAAAGTTACATCAAAAATATGTTAGAAGACCCTGAAGTCCTTTTTTCAACTCTTTTTATTTTTTGTTGGGTAATTTTGAGGTTTTGTTTGGGTGTTGTTGTTTTTTTCTGTTTCATGGGGAGCGGGAAAAACTCTGAGAGAAACTCGAGGGAAAGCTTGTAAGAAATACCTACATGTTCCCATCTGGAGTGGCTGACTAGTAAACTTGTAGCCAGAACACTTGAAAACCCCCTCTGGTGGCCTTGCCTTTGGAAGGTGCATCCAGGATGCCACCAGCCTAATCTGTGTCCCTTGGATACATTCCAGAGAGCATCTTCTGCTTCCTTGGCTGTTTGTAATTAACAGGTAGCACCACACCAACCGAAGAAAACACAAAATTTCCTCCTCTTTATTATGGCTCTGGAAAAGTATGATCTAATTATATCCTGGAAGTTGCTGTACAGATCTTCATAAAATTTTTTCTACTCCTGTTGTGGATGATATCTAACCCATGAAGATTTAGCACAGTATCCTTACTTTGCACAGACTATTTTGTAGTATTAAGTTCCACAATTTTTTGTTGTATTTTTTGGTCTGTGCCAAGGGGAAAGAGGCCCGACTGCAATGGACAAGGGTTTCTGTATTGCACTTCTTTGTTATACCTGATATGGTACCCAAGATACGTGATTTTTTAATTTTCTTGCCTTTGCTTGTGTAATCTCTAGTGAGAATCTTTCACTGAAAAATGGAACCACCACTGAAAACATTACACTTTTATTGGGAAGTAATTTAACCTGCGTAGTTCCCATGGGAGGGGGCTTCAACAATTACCAGTGTGATGTTGAGCTGTATAATGGGCTTGTCAGGATTTTTCCCAGTTGCAGCCTGTTAGTTTTTCTTACATGATGAGTTTTTTTTTAACTTTTCAGAGATTGTAATGATGATTTTCATGGGGAAATGCCAACAAAGTAGAAGTTTGATTATGGACCGTTTTATGATTGGAGTGAAAGAGTGTGTGTTGCTTGAGACCAGACAATAGCTTGTCAGCCCAGGTTTTCATTCAGAAAATGGCATATTCTGGTTGCTTCAGAGCAATGATTTGAGTCTTGATATTTTTCCCCCACCCCCTGTAAAATTCAGGTGTTTGCTATAACCACTGCTGTCTGGATAGACAATATCTAAACAAATCTAGTAAGTGTTAGGAGTGTGAAATTAGCTGCAGGCTGAACATCAGCACACTGCTGTGGAGGTGAGAAAATGTGAAAGATGCAGCACCTGCGCCTCTGATAAATCTTCTGACCTTCTTTCTCAAGAGATGAGGGGGAGCGAGTCTTCACTGTATTAAACAATTTTAAAAAGTAGTCACCTTGGTACAGAGTACTCAGAGAGAAGTGATCCCTAAAGTCTCAAGAGAATGGGAGTTGTAGGGTTTTCAGTTTGGTGGCGGTTTTGATTTTAGTCCTCATAATCTGTTAGGCTTCCTCTCAGTCTTTATTTACTATCTTTTCTACTGGAATCAGGAAAAGTGTGTGGAGTATTCTTGTGATTCATAGACTCTCTTCCCTTTCCCTTAATGTCCTTCATTTCTTCCCCTGGAGATTTGTTGCTCCTGAACTCCCAGCTGGCTGCCCTGAACAGAACAATGGAAAGTGGAAAGTTTGACTTGTTAGTGTTAGCCATTAGCCAAAATTTCCAAAGCTACTGTGTAGAAGAAAACTGCATAGGCTTGCCTAGCCTGCAAAGGTAATTAGTCTGCCTCTGGGATCCTTTTACACTGTGTTGAGCTTGCTAGTTGTGTGTGGATTTATGGCCTGCCTGAGGGAAATTGTAAATAACAGTTCAGGATGCTTTGGGATTGAGAAGAGCACCAAAGTGCTGTCTTAACACACGGAGCTGCCAAGGTTGAGTTGCCTTCATCCAAACCACACTCTTCTTCGTTGGCTAGTGCTGTTTTCTGAGCCGTGTGCCCTGAGTGCACCAGGGATGAGCCCTTCCTTGTGTGCAGGGACAGCACGGAGCTGCCTGTGCCTTTCTCAGGGCTGTGGGGAGCTCACTTCTTGTGGCCTCCAAGTACAGCCTCTGCCTGGAGCTGTTCAGGGCTTATCTGAAGGAACCACCTTGGGATGTTGATTTGTTAAACTGAAAATTTTTCCTGTAGCTGCCATAGTTTTTTTGGAAGAGATGTTTCAGGTGAAATTTTTAGTGAAGCTGTGGGAAGAGACAGGCTTTGTGCAGGTGATGGTGCTTGCTGTGAGGGGAGGGAAGCAGAGCACCAGGGAGCCCAGGACTTTCCCCTCCTGGCTGCTGTGGGTCCTTGCATCATCCAGGAGAATGAAAGACAGCAAATCCTATTCCACTGAGCAAACACACGCAGCTTTGAAAGGCTTTTCTTTCGTACTGATGTAGAACAGGAGAAACTTTTACTGTCTTCCAGAAGTGTTATCCTGCCTGGAAACAGGTTTTCCTACCAATCTTCAGTGGGTTCTTGTGCTCCTCAGCAGTTAGCACATGTCTTGTATGGTCAGGGACCAACAAGAATCCCCCCAGGAAGCTCTTCCCAGGAGGATACAGTGTCTCCCAGTATGCCACACTCAGCAGCAATGCGATGCACAGCGGGTGCTGCCCACTGTGGTGTGCTGGGTGGGTTCCCTACTATCTTTGCTGAGCAGATTTCTGCAGTAATGAGCCATCCATTGTTGGAAGGGGGTGCTGGGACCAGTGGAGAAATCTTCTGGAGAGAAAAATGGTGAAAGGATGCAAAGGAGCATTCTGGCCACGGTGGTTGAAAGGGCACGTATGGCCTGCCCAGCAACTAAAATGTAGAAGAGAGCGTAGACTAGAAACTGGAGGAAGACAGGTCAAGAGAAGGCAGGGGGGAAGGTATTTCTTTCCTCAGGGTTCCTTCTGTTTGGTATTTGTTGCTGTGTGCACATTCAGAGAGGAAGGATGGGCATTCTGCCCCTGTTAGCACAGATGGACGCACGGTGCCACAGCCTGCTGCCCAGCCAAAGGACAGGAGATTGAGTTTAACCATTAGGGTGGGAAGCCCTAAGATGGCTGAGAGGAATTCTCCTTTGGACAGGCTGAGGGGGAGGGGAAGAGGTGTGGGAGCCTGAGCAGGGTCACGGGTGCCTGAGTAATGGCTCTGCTGCTATCTGTGGATTTGCAGCAGGCGAGGCATGCCAGTCTCTGCAGATAGCTCTGCTTGCTGTTGCAACTCACGTGGGACCACGTACAGTCAGCAAATGTGGAAGTCATGGGAGAGAGCAAATCTGATTACTTTGAGGGTGGGGAGGGTGTTGCAGCTGGGTCACTTTCGTCTCACTGGGTCATTGCCTTGGCCCTGACCACAGAGCAGCCCTTTCCCGGGTGCTTGTGGAGAAGGGCAGATGCTGGGGCTGACTCAGCACAGCTCCCTTCCCTAGGGCTCCTTGCCATCAACTGGCACTCCCATGGCTGAGGGCAGGAGTTCCCCCTTCACCCCCTCTCCTCTCACATGTTGCTCCCCAAGTCAGGTTGATGCCAGCACCTGCCTGAGCCCTCTGCCAGGCAAGCCATCCACCTTCTCTCCAGAGACCACTGAGCGTGCCATTGTCAGTGGGATGTGCCCTCTGATCTTGTCCCCTGCTTCCTTTGGGAGATCTACTGGGCACAGTGTCTCTTGTGCTGCCTGAGCCTGGGGGATAGAGCGAGAGTGGGGGCTCACACTGCGCAGGGCCATTAAATGGATGAAGGGGAAAAAGCCTTCTCTTCCAGCTGTTCATGTCCTATGCTGTATCCGTTTCCCTGTCAGGATCCTTGCTTTTGTCACTTTCTATAGCCAAAGATAGGACTTTGGTATTAATTAAACTATTTAAGGGGAAGGCAAGGAAGGGAAGAGATTTCTGGCAAATGCTCCTGGCAGGTTTAAAGAGCTTCCCATTAAAATGCTGTATGCTGTTGCAGATGACTGTACCTGAGCTCAGGCAGCACAAGCCATGGTGTGGATTTGCACACAATTGCAGGCTGTTCAGCAGTTTCATGGGTGACTGAGCTACAGATTATGCTGCAAAATTAGAAAGTCTAGACTTGAATGAACTGGTAAATAAGCTCTGGAAATAGCTCTGCTGGAAAAAAGATGACATCTCAGGTTGGAGCAAGGAAGCAGGGGTGTCCCTCCAATGCACAGTAGGAGAATGAGTGGGTATGTTGCTTCTCATTGACTGTTGGGAAAAAAAAGGTAGAAACACTGTTGAAAATCATAGGTTGTGTTTCAAAACCCTGTGGAAGCTTGGCAAATGCTTTCAGACCGGTTAGGATGTTCAGCTGTGAGGTATCTTTCTCATTTATAGCTAGGTCAGTCTAACTTGTTGCTCCTGTAAATTACATAGGCAATTATCTGAGAGGCTAAATGTGGCTTAAGATTTTTTTTTTAAACTTGTGTCCTGGAAAGCTAGAGCAGAGTGCTAGAAAGTTTGCTGCTGACTGAAGAATGAGCGAGCACCAAAATGGAGCACCTCTGAGTGTTGGGCTGTGATGATGTCAGATTTGAAAATAATTTTCCTTCCAGTCAGGTGTTAATAGAAAGGGTGAGATGTGTCTTCTTTTCTTTTTCTTCTTTATTCTTCAAAAGTGTATAGGCTCTGAAATCCTGAAGTATTTCAAGTTTATAATTGACTTCATTCTCGGTTTTCCTCTCGTGACTCTTCAGTAGCAAGCATGGCCTTGGCAAGGCAGGTGAAGCACTGGAAACAGCAGGCTCTGAAGCTATTCTGTGTAACCTGAACTGGCTCAATTAATAACCCTGCAAAGCATTCCCAAATCAGAGGATGTGGAAAACATCTGATTCCTTTCCAGTGCATTGACATGTGAGTTAGCTCTGCAGTAACGTGCAGTTCTCTCCACTGACAGGTCTGTGATAAGATCAAGGTTGTTAAGCCACCTACCTTCTGTTTATGTAACCAGCCTTCCTTTTCTGAGTCACTTGATGCAGATCTGGTAGGAGTGATCACAGAGGGATCCACTGAACAAAAAATCTTAACTGGCTCACCTTAAAGTGACCATTGATTGTTAAATGATACAGAACCACTTTGTTTATAGAGCCACCACAGGCTGTTTTATCATTAAGGTGGGATGTGATTTTCTGAAAACAGCACTGCTACAATTTTCAATAGCTTTGTGGGAGAACTGCTAAAAAATATATATAATATGCAGTAGGAGCTCTCTAGCTGCTCAAAAAAAAGTGCTGTGCATGCCTTTTATCAAATGCCTGGGGGTTCCATTTATGCAAGAGTGGAAAAGGTTATTGGAATTGCAGCACTCTCCTTATAAGTATAAATTTTCTTTGTTCTACATTGCTTCCCTCGCTACAGTCAAGTCACAACTCATAATAATGTTTGCCTCTTTTTCCTCACTACTGCTGCATTTCCTTCCCTTTTCTGATGGTCAGAGTGGGTATGGGCCCTTCAAGGGACACAGTGTCTGCCATTAGGGCATGGACCCTCATCCTTATTTTAACCCCTACACACTTTCCTTTGGAGCAGAGGTGCCCTTGAAGCATTGCTAACATATTGTCCTGAATCCTGAAACAACTGTACCTTTGAAGGCAGCCCATTTGAAATTAATTTATACCAAGTCTTCAAGTATGCCAAAGGAGACTACAAGTCAGCTCTTTCTAAAGCTCCTCGGAGGGTTAAAAGATGTTTGTTTAATGCAGATATTGCAGCAGAATATAATTTTAATAATTTTTTTCCATTTAGGTTGCTGAAAATCTTATGTGTTGTCAATGTGACAAAAAGCCTAAGAAACTAATTTTATTTGAGGTACTTTTTTTATGACTGGTCAATTGTGAATGCAATTAAGATGGAACATTGCAGTTGTTACACTTGTGAGGATGACGATGAGATGAGATTAGAATGCACTTGCAATTTCCCCAGCTCAGAACACAGCTTGCATTTTTACCATTTTACAGGTCTGTCTTTTAATTGTTCCAGACCAACTCAACACTCTGGGTATGCCCCGTCTGCAAAATCTTACCTTCTGTCACACAAATACTTGTAACTGTTCAGAACTGTAATTATACTTTTAGGAATTTTTTTTAATTGTTTTTTTTTTATTCTGAGCAATGTCAAATAGATTCGTAAATCTGTCGCACAGCTGAAAGCTTGCTGCCACTGAAAGGAAATGAGAGGGGCTTTTCTCTTCCTCTTACAAACTCCTCTGCATTGTCTCAGCTGCTCATACAACTGATGATTTTAGACTATAAGTGAGCATTTAAAATGCATAGTTAAATCCAAAAAGTTGTCTTTCACTTGCAACTCTTTGATTCAGCTGAAGTGGTGTTATAGCCTCACTGTGTAAGAATAAATTGTGAAGTGTCTGTTCCCTCTGCTGGTTTGTTGGGGGTTTTTTCCCTCTTGCTGTTGGACAGCTGCTAAATGGCTTTTTCTTGCTACACAGATCCAGTCTGGTGTTCTGTGTTGTGTAGGGTGGCTGGTAGCAAAATCTTCCCATAACACCTGAACGTGCATCCGTGCAGGCCATGTCCAAGTGACTTTGGTTTTTTAAATCTAATTTTTCCTAGCAGAAAGGTAATTTTTTTACAGAGTATCAGAGAGAAGTTGCGCATATAAAGCCCATCGTGCTGGGGCTGTTGGCTTACTGAGTTTTAGCTGCCCTGCTCCTCATCTGTGTCCCAGCACTTGAAAACAGGATGGACTGGTGTTGGAAATGAGATGAGTAGTGACATTCTCAGGAGCTGCACTGAAGACAGACAACATTCAGGGTTGGATTTGTTTTTCCCCCAGATGCTTCTTCCAGTGAAGGCAGGGACACACACACATTTTTTTGTGCGTGCGTGTGCCAGCTTTCTGCTGCAGAAGGAAGGACGCATAGGTTCATAAATCACCTAGGAATGAATAGTGCTTTACTTCCCTTTCCTGCCTATCCCTACAGGTTAGCTTGTCAGGAAAACAAGCCAAGTTATAGCAACAGGATGTGCATAGAGGAAAAGCTGTGTGGATGTAGAAGGTGCGTTTAGAAGTTATCTGTAGTGACTTTGAACGTTCAAGTCCAGCAACAAATGTCAGTGCACAAATTCACATAAATATTTATGTGCCTTTCAAGAGGAACCATAATTAGACGACGCTAGCCGAATTCCCATCCCCAGTCACGCAGACGTGACTCCTATTTTCTCACTTACAAATAATGTAACCCTGTGGGATTTTTACTAGTTGAAGTTAATTAAATTTCACTCATAGCATGAAATTTGCAGGTGATGCTCATTGCAGTAGTTCTGCAAATGTGTATTATTTAGTCAGATACAATAAAAAGTTTGCTTTTGTTTTAATTCTTCATTTTAATTGTTGATAGTGTACAGAATTTAATCATACACACCATACCAGTGCTCGTCTCACTCATTTTTAATTTTTTTTTTTAAAGGAAAACTCCTTGATATAGCATTGTGAATGAATTTGTTCATAAGTTATATGCTGCAATTACTGATGGACCTAAAAGTATGAGCTATGTGTTTGTTTTTTGAGAACATCTGGTCCCTTCTTAAATGACTTGTACAGACACTTATGTAGTTTTTAGAGATAAGTTGAGACCTAAGTGCTTGCTAATATCTTGGAAACTTGTTTGTTCGCATTCTTTGAATTCTGGTTATGGTACGAATTGTGAGAGAAGGAACCAGTTTACTAAAGTCTAATGAATGATGTGCAAGTCTTTGCACTACTCCAATTTTGGATCTATAAGCTGTATGTCTGCTTTAGTCACCTATGCATTCAGTACAGAATCTTTCAATTTTCTTGCAGTAATTCTCAAATTTAGGCCTGGTACAAAAACCCAGATAGTATCCTAGAGAAAAAGGATGTTTGAAGAAGGTTCAGTGGCTTGGAAATATAGCTGTCCCTTGATAAAGTGCCTGTGCTGAACTGTGGAAGAAAGCATGGTCCAGTACTTGCATCAGAAATTCTGGCTCCATGTTCTTGCACCTCTCTGGATGATGTCCCCAGCTCCTGGATGTCCCAGCATTTCTCTCTAACTGGCTTGTGCTTGGAGGAATTCTTGGCAGGCTAACAATTCTTGTGGCCTCTCCTTCGAGCTTTCTACCTTAGTGCCATGGCAGAGACCACCCTCTTGTACAGCGATGCCACAGCTCTCTGCCTTGCGATCAGGCATTTAACTGCGAATACATCTCCATCAGTGGCATAGCTCCCATAATCAATGTACTAGGTTAAGGACAAACATTTCATTCTGCTGTTGTTTATTCTCTGAGGAGAATAATCTCTGGCAGAAGCAGCAGGGAAGAGCAGTGTTTGCGCATGCCTCGGCTGAACTAGGACCTGAGAAGTGCCGTGGAGGAGGGCAAGCTCTGCTGGAGCACTCTGCACTGTAATTGTGATTTTGTTAAAAATGCAGACTGGAGAAATTGTGTGTCCTGGTACTAAGGCACAGGTAGATTACTTTGTTACTGTTATCCTGGCACTTGAGATTAATTCGCTGGAGAAATGAGGAGGGCATTTTCTCTATGAAGCGCTGAGTTGAACGGATGTTTAATCATCAGAATTGTTGTCCAAAATAAATAAATGGATCCCTGGTTTTCTGCTTGATGTGAAACTGCTGGCCAGAAGGAACAAAGTGTCAGCCTGTCAGCTCTTCAGGGACTTTTTCCAATTCCACTGTTGCTTCTACTTGGATTTCAGTCCTGTACTTGTAGGCGCTCTAGCTGTCTCCTGGATATGGAGCACTCGATTAACAGAGTCAGAAGAAAGAAAAGTTACAAAAAAACCACAGGAAGCAGAATCAATGATGTGGTGAGGCAAAAAGCAATATAAGGGAAGAATTTCTGTGGGTTTTTTACTATTATTATAGCAAACAAAAACGGATTGAAGGCAGGAAGGAAAAATAAGAGCAACTTAAAGATTGGGTAATGCTGGAAGTAGCGTATGTGGTGAAATTGCAACCAGTGTCCCTAATAATATTCCATTTTTGTGTCATTTATAGCTTTGACTTTGAAATGTTTGGTTGGGGTTCTTTGCCTAGAACTTGACTGATGTGTTTTTCTATGCAGAAAGCCAAGTCTGTCTTTCTAGGAAGCTTGAGAAAAATTAATTAAAGAGCTTTTGAATTATAGATCCATTAAAAATGACTCTGCTTTGAAAGCTAAATAAATAAATAAAACTGTCAGTGTTTGTCATCGGTTGAAAAAAACCCCTCTGTTTCTCTTGTATCTGTACAACAGAGAAACCCAATTAGTGAACTCCAATGCTTTGGAATTTAGGCAGGAGAAGCTTTGATTATATCAACCTTGACTGTACTCATATGAGTCTTTCCAGATGTCATGTGTGAGTTGAGAATAGTGAATCAGCCATTGTCCCATTCTTTGCAATCAGTTGTCCCATTCTGCTTATTTTTTTTTCTTTACTGTCTATGCCAAGTCTGGAAGAAAATATGCAAAATCCAATCTGCATCTTGCAAACCTTTAACCTGATGGATTTGACTTTTTCGGGAGACAGACTTCATCCTTTTTAACTGAGTGCTGTATTTCAACAAAAAAGAATTCAGGCAGGTGCCTGTCCTCCCTTCCTGACCTTTTCTTTAAAGGTGGTCTTTCCCTGAGGATAAGTGTTTTGTGTGGGTCTAGGGTTAGTAACATGTGCCAAAGCCGAGAAGAATAGCTAACCCATGACCCAGAGAGGGAAAATAAAAAAAACCCAGACTATACAGTATGTACCACAGCTGCCTCCTCTCTCATGCTGTGATAAAAGACAATGTGACAGATATTTTTTCTAAAATAAGAAATCCGCTCCAATCCAATGAAGAATAATAGCACCAATTAAAGATTTTGTGTCCTAGTTGTTTTGGAAACAAAAAGATGGCCAGCCAGACAAAGCTGGCAGCATATCCTGCTAGCATGTGTGGATGTGAGTAGCTCTGCTGCCTCGGTGCTGTTCCTTGCTGGGGAGGTTTCTAGCACCTGGTGGGACTTGCATTGTGCATACCAGTGCTTTTTTTCTGCCAGGACAGCTTTGAATTTGACTTCTGACTAGGATACTTTTATTTACCTATAATCTCTGTACCTCCTTCAGGCCACAGAGGTGTGTCCTTCTTGCCCAGTGCTGCTCAGTTCCCAGCCAACAGCTGCAGGGTGGCTCTGCCCATGGCAGTGCTGTGCAGGTGGAAAACCTCACAGGAGTGGGCTTCTGGAAGAAATAACCCACCTGCCTGTGCAAGCAGCACAAGGCCTTTTGTTTATGTGTCTGATCCTTTCTGCCCTGATTCTGGGGCTAGATAACATCTCCAAATGACAGTGCAGGAGGAACTGGCTGGAGCTTTTGCCCTGCAGGAGAATCTGACAGCAGCTCAGGGACAGCCTAAGCTGACCTGGCTCTGCCTGTTCTGGGCATCTCCATCCTGCCCTGGCTGGTGCTCCCACCTACTGCTGGCCCTACAGTGAACTGATTCAGCACTGTAAACAAGCAGAAAACTGTTGATTTTGTTGTTTTCTTTGGTTTTAAATCAATTTTTCCCTGGTCTTTCTCCTCAGAAAACCTCACTGCAGGGTGGAATAAGCACAGGCAGACAAAGGTGGAGAGAAGCAGCATGTGCCTGGGGAGTCAAGGAGAGAGGAGGGACTGCAAGGGCCGTGATACAAACTTGCCTTGTCATAATGCTCTCCTGTAGAAGCAGTTTGGGAGCCCTTGTGGCTTGCTTGTAGTGCGAATGGATCAATTCTTGCAACCTTGGGTCAGAAATTCCCTTGGTGGAAACAGATTAGTCTGTTGCAAGTAGTGGTGAAGCTTGACTTAATTCTGTGTGGGTCATTCTTAAATGTGGGATTTAAAACTTATTTCTTGCAGGCTTTTTAAAGATTAGACAGTGTTTAATTGCATCTTGGCAGAGACAGTAGGTCTAATACATTGAGAAACATATGTCTTGGGCAGGTTGATGCTTCCTTTCAGGATAGCTGTCTCTGAAGTAGTAGCAGATGGAAGTCCTTCCACCTTTTCTAGGCACTGACTAACTTCAAGAAGAGCAGATAAACTGGCAGCAGAGAAAAGCAGTTCTTTAAAATAATTTGCAGAGATCTGTATGGCTTTAACTTTATTTATTTAAGCTTTCAGAGTGAGAAACCTGGCTTTGGATTTATTGAAAACTTCTGAAGCTCAGTTAGAGAACCAAATATGATCAGGTCCTAGTTATGAGATTTCCACTTTTCTGGCTGGCTTTTCTTAGCAACATCCAAGTTAGTGAATAAATAAAACTCTTCAGTCTGCTGATGACAACAAAAGGTCTGTGATTCAGACCAAAACATCTTGATCATGAACTTGGCAGTGCCAACCTTGAAGAGCAGAAATGCGGACCATCAATCTGCTATTTCAGTACTGGAAAGAGTTGCTTTGAAAAGGTCACTTTGTTGCCATCCCATCAGTTTTGTGCAGTAAATTTTACCCTTCAATGAGACTACATTTTATTTTTTGGCTTTGGGAAAAGAAAAGGTTAGGTCTTGAACTGAGGGCAGAGATGATGTTTTTGTCTAGGATAAAGATGCTGAAATATGTTCACTGTGCTGAATTGTTTGTCGAGCTCCTATAACCTTGGTCTTTTAATCAGAACGTTTTCAAAGTCTTTGGGATTGTCAAAGTGTGTGGGGGTTTTTTTGGTTGGTTTGATTTTGTGGTTTGGGGGTTTTGTTGTTTTCTTTTGTTTTTTACACTTTATTATTTCTGCTTTCTGAATTAGTTTTTGATTGCTAATTAGGTGGCTGCCTGAGAATGTCGGACTACAGCATGCCCATTTCTATTTTAAAATGCACTGTGTAAAATAGGCAATGCAAAAAGAAGTTTCTGGATTTATGTGTTTAGGCTTCAGCTGTCTCTTTTTTGTTATAAATGGCAGTATTGAAAACTGTACTCAGTGACAAGTGAGCTTCACTTCTCAACAGTGGAATGAAATAGTGTTTATTCTTTGGAGAAGACATCTATGAGGAAGGTATACCACAACACTTGCTATAATATATTAAGAGTGTTCACTAAGATTTATGTGAAAACAAGTTTTTCCTGATGATTCTGGATTGGAATACTGGTCTGCAAAATGTTATGCACAATTCTAATTTCAAACAGAATTTTAGTGATTTAAATTAAAGTTACTACTGCAAGAAGGCTAAATGCCAAAGCAAAGAGTATTTAAGCTGATTTTTTTAATATACTGCATGGCAGTACACTTGTGCAATGTGTAATTGGTATGAAATGGTACTTTTGAAATGTAAACCTTGAGACAATTTCAAGACAGGCATTCAGTGTAAAGTTCATGAGGTTTGATTTCATTTAACTGTAAATGTAAAATTATCACACATTGGAGTAACCTAAACATACGATTTGTTGAAATTTCCATTTTCTGTTTGTTCTGCAAGCTGGTGATTCAGGACAGGAATAGGATGTGGCTGGCAAAGCCATTCCATGTCGTCTGTACTTGGAGATCTTGGCAGCAGCAGAGGGTACCTCTGAGACAGCCTGATCCTGCCCCAGTGCAGGGCCCTGTTGAGAGGTGCTGTCAGCGTGGTGTGGGTCTGGGGGCCAGCAGAGCTGCTGCCTGTGTGGTCATTTACCCATTCCTGGTGCTCCCCTGAAGGTCTTGAAGGAAAAAACCTTACTGCAAGGGAACTGTGCTGCAGCTGTGATCCTATTAAGATCCTGATGTTCAGTAATTATTTGATATAGGGTTCCTGTTAATGTGGTCACCATGCAGAAGAAATGTGTTTGCATTCCTGGAACTGCTCCTTAACTCCCAACCTGGGGAATCCCGGCAGCTCCTGAGGCAGGGAGGAGCAGCCCTGCTCACCTGCATTCGTCTCTGCTGGCTTTGTTTAGCCACATGATCCAGCCAACACATTAACAAAAATTCAGTTTGCTGAGCCAATTTTCTGCTCTTTTTTTGAAATATCCATTTAGGGAGCGAACACGTGCAAATGTTGGAGGTAAACATCAGAGGAGATGAGACTGCAGGAAGGTGGAGTTATATGATGGGGTGACAAAATGCATCCTGACCAGCATTATCTCCTGACGCTTTGAAAAGCGAGCAAAGGTGTGGCCATACATTACAGCTCTCAAAAAACACAGCCAGTGTCAGAATTTTCTGCCACATCTTCTGAATTTTCCCAATTTGGCTCGTTTTGTAGCTGCATTCAAAATCAGCTGTGTGAGGTGATATGGCTTAAACAAAATAAATCAAAAATACTTCTCAAAATATTTCTCCCACCACTGTCAGTTTCTCTGCTCTATTTTTTTGACAGATCCGCCCTAGGATTATTGTGTTTGCAACAACAGTGGAATTGGTGCAAATAAGGGAACCACAACCAGTAATGTGCTCTTTCCTTCTTATACCATGATGTCTCTGTGCATTCAGGATGAACTATACTTAGATGAGTTTCTTGTGTACTATAGATACAATGTACTACATTTCAGATGGTGCAAAATCAAAAGGTAAAAAATCAGAGCACCAGTCTGTGAGGAAAATTGAATTCTCAAAGTGTAAAATTTTCTAGTGGCATCACACAGCCTTGCCTGACATAGCTACAGTCTTTGGACCCCACTAAAGAAAGTTAAAGAAATGATAGGCGAGGAATGGTGCAGGTATGGATTGCAGCTGGGCTGGCCATCCTCCCATGGAAAGATCAGGGAGAGGAAGAGACTCTCACTCAACTGTTTATAGTGGCAAGTTGTGGTCTTTTTTCATTTGGAATTCTGGAATACTAGCAGCAGACCTAGCAAAGATAGATGAGTGAGTGAATGGCAGCCAACAGGTCAAAGGCAGAAGATGAAGCACTAAAAGGAAAGTATGGCATATGGGGAGGATGTGTCTTAAAGGAGGGAAAGATTGCCTAAAAATAAATACATATGCACATGTGTGTTTATATGTATATACATATACACATATTTCTTCTTTGAAAACTGCACTGTATTGTGATAGGAAGTTTCTACAGAAAATATCTGGCTTCTCTGGCATCTCCCTGAGCTGGAGAAACCGTGGACGATTTGTTTCAGGTCACATTTAATATCTGTGGTCCCTGGAGATAATGTGTTACTTTCAAATGTGATAATGTGTTTCTTTTAAATGCTATGTGTATTTTATTCCTCATGTCTGGATTCCTGGATCATGTTTTCATTGCAGATTCTTTCCTTGTTAAACTAGTCCATTGTATCATGGGAATCCTTAAACAACAAGGACAGATTAGGTGAAAGCAGATGTCAAAATATTAAAATTTCTCATGGGATAGAAACTCCCCGTCCCACACAGACAGCATGTATAATGTTCCTTCATATCTCTTCCTCTTCACTGAGTTCTTAGTGACCAGAGGCTGGCTTTGAGAAAACACTGTAATGAAGAATGGCCCGAAATAGGCACATGGTCTGACTCAGGGATGTCCTGTACAGGGCTGAGTTGGGCTCCATCCTTGTGGGTCACTTCCAGCTCAGTATGATGTGTGATTTGGTGATACTTGTGTGCAGCGTGGATGGTTGGTGGGAGAGGCAGCTGATCCCCAAATCTGTAGACATTACTCCCGGTGTCCTGCACACCACAGGACTTTACCAAAACAAATTTTCTGCATTTTCTTCATTTCTATTGTATCCTTTTAGCGGGAGTTGGAAGTATTTAGTCTTTTTATGTACCTTATCCCCCGAGATAGTGTGGTGAAAAAGCACAGTGCAAACTTAGTTATTTGTGTGATGATAAAATTGATATGAGATCAGGCAGTTAATTGACAGGCTTTTTAAATCCTGGAATGCTTGAGTGCTTGGTTTCTTTTGTAATGTTAATGCGGTGCATGTGATGTAAGAGGAGAGTTTTGTGTATGTGCGTGATCTCTTTAGCTTGTCTGGAGTGATGGAAATTCCTCACGGTGGCAGCTTCCCTGTGAACCTGGAGCCTTCGACACAAACGCCTTGGCAAACTGTCCGCTGTCACTTGCATTGCCTCAAACACCTTGACGCTGTTCGTGGAACTGTGGTTAGGGACACAGAGGGAGCTAGCCATGCTTCTGGGAATGCTGCTTTCCAGACAACTGCAAAAATGGGGTTGACACCCCGAAAATGTGTGTGTAAAGGTGCGTGCTGTGCAGTGCCTGGCCAGCGGGTACACAGGCATGAGTGACACGGGAATGTTTCCCTGTATGATAGCTGCGGAGTGATGGAATGTGGCTGGGAAGCACAGGGAGAGTGTGGGTGGGTTGTGGAGGTGGTGTTTTGACCACTGGTCCAGACTTCGGTGTGTCTCATGCTTTCCTAAAGTAGCATAAATTTTTGTTTTCTGCTTTATTGGGTTAGCAAAGGATCACATAAATTGCTGGGGGCGGGGGGGTGTTTTGTGTCATAAAATCCATAATAAAAAACACAACAGCACAATCAAAAATCCTCGATTCTCTGTTAATACAGTTTTCAAATTCCCAAGTTAGAATGGAAAAATTGAACTATTTTTCAGCTTAGGGAAGTTTTCTTGTTTAAAAAAGAAGAGGAGAAAAATGTGAAGTCCCAAGTGGTGCTATTGCCTTTAAGTGTCGGTATGGAAAAGTATTATGGGATGCCCAGCAATCAGCAAATCCGTTTTGATCTGCTTTGAACGCTCCTCACCTGACCAAAAGCACATAATGCGTGTGTGTATTACTATTGATCCTAATTTCCGGGCAGTGCCACTTAATGGCTTTTGCTCGATTGGAGACAGGCCTGGGCTGCCTTTCCCAGCCGTGGCAGTGTCATCTGTCCCCGAAATGTCCTCCAGCCCGGCAGTCACCGCTTCTCCCCAGAGCACCGCGCCACTGGCGCTAGCATTGCTCACCGCCCTTGGTTCCTTCCCTGCCACAGCTCCTTAATGAAACACCTGATGAGTCAGTGTTAACTAATCTCGCCTGGGTGTGTGGCTGTCACCTCCCCGGAGAAGCTCTGCCTGTGTCTTGAGAATGCCGCCAACCAAAGAGATGCTTTGCATTCAGCTGCAGCTTCCTTCGCCACGGAATTTTAGAATTCGTTTCCTATAGGGATAGCAAATTGGGAGTGAAACTGGCGCAAGAGAAGGAAATGTATGTGTCTCTTGCTCCCTCAGGCAGCACTTTTACGTAAGAGGGGCATTTTAGAGGTGCATATTGAAATTGATTTCATCTTTCTGCCCCATTAAACAAGCAATTGGTTTTCAACAGCAGCTCGAAGATGAATCTGAGTCAAAGCAGGATGGTTAACTGGAGGACGGCCAGCTTGGCCATTGTTTGTCCTCTCCTGTTTAATACTCGGTGTACAGTGATATACACATTAGAGACTTCAAACTCCTCCGTTGAAGGGACAATACAGTAAATTAATCTCTTGAGAAATTGCTGAGATTCCAGCCTCCCTATCAACTTTTTAATTTAACTGTGTTAAATACTGCTAGCTGGAGTTGCTCAACTCAATGACTCATAGCCGAACACTGTAAAACATTATTTTTGCTTTTCTGTATTTCCTGTCTACTATAAATGGATGGTTTGGAGTTCAGTTGGGTTGAATACACTGAGGTGAAACTTAATTCCTGTCAGCTCATAACAACTGTTCTTCTTTCAAGCACAGAATACTCTCTGCTTTCGCTCACAAAACTGGGTGATCTTTGCATATACATATCAGGAATCCCAAAACTGCAATGTCTTGAGGGCACATGTGCCCATCCCTATTCTGAGTATCTGAGTTTCAGGTGTTCCAGTGACTAGCCTGGCTTTAGAAACGCAAGGATGTTAAGGAGTGTCTCTTCAAACCCCAACAGGCCTAATCTCTTACATTCTGTATTTGCCATCCCAATTATTTTAAAGGAAAAATAGATGTACTTAAAAGCCCTGAATCACTGTCATGATCCCTCTTTTGGTTTGGGGAAGCAAACATACTTTATTCTTATGGGTGCTGACAGGAGAGAAGACAGAAAGATGCAGGAAAATGCTACTGCTGTGTACACTGTGCCTCTTAGCCAATTTAAACCACTGTTTTCATCAATTTCCCTTTGTAAGAACAAATTAGAAAATATAACTGTTGCTATCTACAGGGAAGGGGGAGTGAATCTATAAATTGAAGTTCAAGGTTATTGGAGCTCTTATCTGTCCATAATATAGATATATGTCTCTGAGCTGCTGGATGTTTTTATTGCTGCTGGTTTAATAATTAATCTACCCTTTGGAAGCTGCAGGCTTTTTGCCTAGGATTAATGCACTCTTAACATCCCCATGTCTACCACCTTGTCCTGAAAGCTAAGTGGTACCACAAGAATCTGCTACAGGGGGCTTGTTCCATCTTTGATTGTGCGTTCCTATGTCTTCATAGAAAGTACTTTTAATCCCTCTCTGCTGCCAGGTTCAGACATAAAATCTCCAGTGCTGTTCAGCAAATCTCTTCTACATTAGTTTGGAGGGCTGGTCCATTACCAACTAGCAATGGTAAATGGCAGGTTTCTCTGAACTAGGCTTTGAAAGAAGGCATGTGCCTGACTGAAAGAGCTGTTGCATGTCTGTCTTCAGCTTGCTGTCTATGGGATAAACTCCTTCCCCCATGCCAATGACTGAGCCTGTTCAGGACCTTTCCTGGGGGAGACCTCACATGGTGAGGTGTTACTCGGATATGTCAGCAGGTACTGCAGTTTTTTGGTGCCTGTGTGCTTTGTGTTTTTCCTGTTCTGTCTTGTTGGTGTAGAAAAGTGCTATATTAGTATATAATGTCTGCCACAGTGAAAGTGGGGTGAAGCAGGATGCTCTCACATGCTTGTGAGGATCCCATTAGGTTTCCTGATGGTTCATTCCTCTGAAATTAGGAGCTCTTGCCTTCATCAGGTGGGAGAATCAATACTGTGCCCCATGCTCTGCCCTGTTCACCCCTCTGATTTCCATTAAAGGTAAGCGATGCCTGCCATGGATTGCACATTGTGCATGCTCCAATGTGTCATTCAGGAGGAAGAACCTCAATCTGTGTGTTGAACATCATGCTAGGCAAGAGGGGATGGAGGAAAATGTCTTTTATCCTTTAAGGTATGTTTGGTGTATTTCTGATCCCTGTGATAAAGGGGAGAAGGGAAGTGAGGATGGGATGTGGGATAAGTGTGGAGAGTGCCAGAGGCAGCATACTCAGGAGTCTCAAGGTAGCATTTATGTTTCTAAGGAGGAAGTGTTTTGTTGAAGGCAATTGCTTTTGGGCAGCCAGTTACCCGAGCCCTCCTAACTATGAATGGAGGGATACCTCTGTGGAAGAGTGGATGAAGCAGAAGGAATGAAAACAGGAGCTGCTGAAGCTGCATCTGTGCACTGGGGAGAGGGAAGGACAAGGAAACTTAGGATAGAAACAAGTAATAACAGAATTCTAACTCAATCATTTATTTCTGAAACACAAGGACTGGAAAGAGATGAAAACACGGAGTCCTGATTTCTAACAAAATTTGTTTCCTGCTAGTACATGGAGTAACTTAGTGGCCAATATAAGCCCTTTGAATAGATCCCTTCCCTGTTGTGTTTGCACTTGATTTTTTCATATATACAGAGCTTGAATTCTGAAGGTCTGTTCAGCATCTCCAATTGCACCTGAGTCAATCTTCCTCAGTGGGTGATGTTTTTCTTCCTATTTGTAGCAGCAGTCCACACAGTTAAGAGAACATGATGTTTACCTTCATGGCTGAAGCTTTGATTTTAACCCAGGTTTCCAGAGGCAAAAAGTTATGTTTTTCTGCCCCATCGAACTGTTTTTAATTCATTTAGGGCATTCTTCAGTCTCCAAACGATGTTGTGCAGGTTGTCTAGAAGCAATAGAGCAGCAGGGTTGTACTGCCCAGCCTCGCTGGTGGGCAATTTTTCAGCTAAACCAGGCCTGTGCTGCTTTGTTCCCTGTGGAGCTCTATAACTGCACACACAAGGAGCACTGGCTACAGCTGATGGCTGGCAGAAACACTGGGACTGTTTTTCAATCTGGACTGCTTCTTTCTTCGTTTCTGTCAGTCTGCAGAAGAATATAACTGCTAACACAAGGGTGCCCCATCAGAACAAAGTCATCGCCATTCCCATAGAAATACAATATTCTTAATTTTATTTTAACTGATTGAACACACAAATTTCTATATTTGCAATGTTATACAATTTAGTTTG
>VZSR01003809.1:1445395-1456475 GCA_013398615.1 Brachypodius melanocephalos | reverse complement strand
TTTTACATTATAAACAGTGATTACTAATTTTATTCTGTGAAATTTAACTTTCTGTGAGGAATAATTGTATAAAATCAGACGAAGACCCTAACAGCTCACAGTCTAGTTGTGTCAGTGATGTGAGTTGGTTAGCACAGGCTCAAGTACTCTTCCTTCCAGGAGCTGAAGAGGATGGTTCTGTGGTGGGGTTAGACACAGCTTCTCTTAGGGAGCCAGTTCTGTGTACAGCATCCACAGATTCTCAAGAGGTTTGTTTTGAAACAACAAACTATTTTTCATACTGCCCTGGCTGTAGCCCATCTGCATTGTAGGGGTAATAAGGTGTCTCCTCTTGCTTCCCTTCACATTAGACACTTTATCCATTCTCCCTGTCTACTCCACATGCACCACACAACTTACTACTGTCTGTAATTACTATTTGAGCTGTTCTCAGCTTATAGCTATTTGTTTGTCTTGGAGACTGGCCAGCGTTTTCCATGGGATTACTTCTCTTTGTTATAGTTGTTATAGTCAGGGTGGTTTAGGCAAAGCAATACAACAGTTGCTTTGGGGGCACCAGAGGCTAATTCAGGTCTCAGAAACCTTGGTTTGCAGCCCAGAAGTGCACACTGCCCCATCCCTGGCAGATATAAGTGCTATCTCTTGCACACATGCAACTAATCTTTAGTGTTCCTTGAAAACAGGAGGGTTTTGCTTGCAGGGATCAATGGTGGTTTGTGATTACAGAGTGTGCTGCAGGAGATGATCATACTAATTTTTGGTTAACTGACAGAACAGAGTAAAGCAAATTTTTTTGCCTGGTGGAAGGGCAAAGCTAGCATTGAAGGATTACCTTCAGTGGTCTGGAAATGCTTCCTTTATGCACATGGGACAGCATTTTCTCAGTAAGAGCGTGGGCAGACCTAATTAAGCAGTTCTTCCTGGACAATGTTTGTTTCCCAGGTCACTGCAGTGGTTGTTTCAATCAGGTTTCTCCCTTGTATTGAAGCTGTCCTAGAGTGCTGTGAGTGCAGGTCTCAAACTTTGTCCCTAGGCAATGATTTTGTTTATTTGAAGCCAAAGGAGTCCAAGAAGCTGAGTTAACTTGATGTGGGCTTCACCCATGAGGTTTCTGCTGCTTTTTTTTTCCCCATAGCAAAAGCTGGTGAAGTGTAGAAAGAAGTCTCCGTGAGCTCATAATTGAATAATATGAGACTGCTAATTATGTCTGGGAAGATTGTTAGATTGTCGTCAATATTTCTCATTATGTTTGGGCCCACAGGCTTTCTTTTTTAAGAAGAGAAGCATTCAGGGTGGATGTCACTGCAGTCTATAGACTTTACTCATTGTTTTCTTTCTTTCTTTGTGCGTTTCTACATGGATTTATTTGGGAAGATTGATTGCTGGGTGAAACTATCTGCTCTGACAATGAACGCTTCTGAGCAAACAAAGGGTTATAATTTTATTATCCCATAAAAGAGACTTGGAAGGTTTGCCTTATCCGTGCTTCCCTTGCCCTCTGCACAGAGACAGGAAGAGATGCTGCCCTTTGGGTGGTGCCTGCTTGTTCCCTGCCCCGAGGGAGTGGGAGATCTCTTAGGAGGAGAACCACAGAGCCCGAGATACCATGAAGGCCCCTCTTGCTGTGTTGCAGCCTTTCAGCAACCCTGTTCAGGAATGCAGAGAGGGGTGGAAAATGCTGTGCTTTGCGGGTATTTTGCTCAAACCAAGCTGGGGGGAGGAGGAGGAGGCAGCTCGATCCAGATTGCCTGTTGCTCACCCTCAGCTAGCTGCATTCCTCTGCTTTTCTACCCCCTTCATGCCTGTCCCTAACTTCCTGGCAGTCATATTCCATGGCATGCCCTTTTCACCCCATTTATTTCAGGCCATGCAGCAGTAGCACAAGAGAGCCTTTGTTTATCTGAGTGCTGTATCTGAATGCTGTGAAAAGCATTGTGGCAGCTGCCTGTGCTTGGAGCTGTCCTTGGGGACGATCTGTGTGGCCAGCACCCTCTGAGCTGAGCAGCAGAGCTGTAGGGAGGTTTTAGGGGTACAGGAAGGATGCTGTAATGTGAACTGCATGGAAACACACTGGCTGTCAGTGTCATGGAAATGTTTCTGCAGAGCAGTTTCTCTGTGTTGGTGTCACACCAAAGCGAGTCTAAGGATGATATCCATGAAATGGAAAAACTCCTTTGACATCTGACCAGTAGTGCAGAGGCCAGAGAGAGCTGTGGGGGCAACTGCATTGTCCACTTGCAGAAGGAATACCAGTTCTTGGGGAAATCCTCCATTCTACCAGCAAGGTGTTTTCCTTCACTGCCCAGCTCGTTGGCCATGCTGTGTCCTGCAGCCAGCCCGTGTCTGTATTGCTGTGGCCCAGCGTTCACTACCAAAAGCCATCAAGAAGAGCTGTCCTGGGGAGGCCACCAGCACTACAAGAAGCCCTATCTTGAGTCAGCGTGTTGATGCTGTGCTGCAAGTGCATCTTGTTCAAAGGCTGTACTAATTATAAATTGGTCTTGGGAGATGAGGATAAAAATATCTTTAGTCAGCCTGTCTCTGTAAACAACCTGTGATGCTATTTGGAAATGTGGTGTAGTTTTCATGTTGCAGGGAATGTGTGTGCTGTGTGTGAAGGACTTCAGCAGCCACAGTGCAGAGCTTCCGTGTGGTCAGGCTGACAAATAAAGCAGGGAGGGAACATTTTGCATGCTGGAGATGGCAAAGTGGATATTCATGGCATTCTTTTCCACATAGGGGAGAAATTCGAATTTACTTCAGCATTGTAGGAGGAGGGGTGTTTATTATAACAAGTGTATGCTGTAGTAGTACCTTCTCTTTTATAAATCAATAAATGCCCTTGATACACCTTCTTTGTCCTGGCCATATGAATTTGGTGGAATCTCTCCTTACATCACAGGAGAGGATTTGCTTCTGTGATGCAAGAAATCAGCTAGTTCACTGCTAAATGAAATGCTGATGTGTACTGTCATCTGTAAGGTATATTCCCCTACTGGGAAGGGAGTGCCAGAGGCAAGGGGAAGAGCTGGGTGCCAGCTGCCAGCGGCAGACACACAGGGAGCACTCATGAACAGAAATGCTGATGCTGGATCTCTGTAACAGGACCTGTCTGCACAGCTGGAAGCTGCTGCGAAGTTGGGAAACCCCGCAGCCTCCTTTGGCTGCCTCGGGGCTGATCCTGGCAGATCCGTCACTGGGCTCCTGGTGGAGCTGAGTCCCCCGTGAACGCTCCCTGACCGTGTTTCAGACAAACCTTCAAATGCATGCTGGGTGCTTGGGAAGGTGAATTATGTCAGCATGCTTTTCAGGGAGGTAAAAGCACTTTGTCTTTCCTTTGTTCTTCAGCTCTGCTCTGACTTAAACCAGGATGGTGCAGTGTTTCCAGTTTCCTTGGGGTAATGCATCTCGCTGTAGGTCCCAGGCTGCCCTGGGTTCTGTATTCTGCTTTTTACAGAGCAGGGGAAATACGGAGAGAGGAGGAGGGAGGAACAGATACAGCCCCTTTTGGGTGTCTTCCAGTTCAATACTTTGGAACCACATGGACAGGCTTGAGGAAAAAATGCCTGAATGTGAAAGGGCTTGCCATCGGAACTAAATTATTCATCAGAATATTAAAAGAAGACTGTACAGAGATGTAAACTGAGCACACCCCAATGCAGGCTGTAATGAGCTAAAATTATAGCTGTGGTCTTGGGAAAAGACCACACTCTCAATTAGCTCGGTGCTGGCAGCTGTCTAAGTGCACACAGCACCTTCTGCATAAGGATGACGCCAGGCATTTGTCAACTTTGTACTGGTTTTTCAGTAGCTTAAATAAAACAGGATTTAGTCTGTATTGGCAATAGATAACAGCACTGCCAGTTAATAGGGTGCTGTAAATCTGGAACCTCTTTGCATCTGTTGTCTTATAACTCCCCCAGGTTTTCTCATTTGTTTTTCTCCTTGCTGTTTGTCCTGTAAATGTGTATATCAGGCTTTCCTGAAATGTCAGCCTCCTCTTTGTCCCTTTGCTGCATCAGCTCTGTTTTCAGCTGTTAATCATATATGCTTGAATCTGTCTCCATCAGTGTTTTAAAAATTGATGGCTTCCTCTTTTAGTTCAGAGCCTCTCTCTTTTTGACCATCTCTATTCAACAGTCTATTTTCTGACTGTTTTAAAGGAGGTGACCGCTTTGCCTCTCTTGCTGTAGTGTGATCATTGGCATGCATCTTCTGCATTTCAGACCAAAGGTGAATGATGTGTTGAGAGCTTTAGGATGACTGAGTGACAAGGTTTTCCTCTTGTTTATTTTGGTCTTTTTTAATGCTCTTGTGGAAAGGATAGGTTCAAGAACCAGGTCTTGCAGGGTTTTTTAAATCCTGTTAAGTTTGTTTTCTCTGTTTGTCACTAGTAATGCTTCAGACAATATTTTTCTCCTCATGAACATGAAGGCCTTGCCTTAACTGATGACAAGCTCAGATGCTACAGCAATGTGATTTAATTCTGAGAAGTGCTAGGGCTTGAGTGGAAGTTAGTCTGCATTCAGGGTAGTAGTTAATACGCTTGAAGCTGTAAGGGGACGTGTTTGCTAGGATGACAGTGCTCTGCTGTGCCTTTCTCTGTTCTCCCTTCCTCCTGACCTTGCTTGTCTCTCTCTTTGCCTCTTATATTAATTAATAATAATCACTGCGTGGATGGGGATTTGTAGAACCAGAAATGGAATGAACTAGAAATGACCCAGGAAACTTCTGCCATTGTGCGTGTATATATAGCTCCTAGACAGCCACAACAAAGAAGGTACTGCTAATTATTTTCCAAGTAACTTTGACAGAGACATGAATAGAAAAACGTATGTGAATATTTTTGGAAGATCATCTCAGCTAAAACTCTAAATTTAGAATTCTCTTGATCTGTTTTTAAAATATGTTCAAGAAGTCTTAAACAGAAACTTTGAAAAAATGCGAGAGAACTTTTCTCTGAGAAATGAAAATCAATTTCAGTTTGAAATGAAAACCTGAAAAAATTGGACAGGATTTGTATTACATATACTTGGGAAGGTTGGGGGAAGTGTGAAAAAAGTCTTTTCCTGATAAGTTGTTCTGTGTGTACTTGGTACAAACATCTCATGTGCAGATAAGTGATGCAGAGCTCATCTGAAGCAATAACAGGAAAAGAAATCCATACAGAGAGCTGTAAAATGTGCTGATTCAGGGATAAGAAATTCTTATTTGGAACATTCAGATTGTGATAGTATTTTAGGCTCCCTTCATTTTTGATAAATTCATTTATATTCAGTGATGCTTCTTGGCAGTATCTTGATTTCCATACTGCAGGAGAGTCTGATTCTCAACCAGAAAAAAAAAAACAGTGGAGGAGGGAGAGCAGGGAGGTGTAGGTAGGTGTACAAATAAAGTGTGAATGGCTTTCTGCAAAAAGGTATGCTGTCATCCAGGGCCTACAGTGGAAGCCACTGGTTTTTCTGTATATTTTGTTTAGCCTGTGAGACATTGCAGAGACTTCATGTGAAACTGGGAAAGCAAGTGCGCGTTTCTTTCCCCCCAAAATCATTGTTTCTACCTACCTCTTCTGAGAAATGTGCCTGACTCTGTCAATAACTGAGTGGTTATCTTTGTCGTCTTGTGTTGCTGCAGCTCTGAAGTGCCCTGGTTTTGGTGGATTACTTTTTGTTTGTGTCCTTTGAACATCTTTCTGGTCCTTCTGCATTTTCATATTGTCTTGTGTCCTGGGACAATACTCCAGTTGGTTGCTTTAGCCTGGTCCATTTCTTGTATCTCTCAAGTCACAGGAGGCTTCATTTGCCTCTGTTCCCCATCTGCTGAGTCCAGGAACTTCCTTATCTGATGTAGTTTCAGCTTCTTGCTCTCAGTTTGTGTTCCAGCTAATTTGGAAATGCTCTGGTTTTTTGTCTCCTGCGCAGGAGTCTGTCACTGTTCATGTGGCCCAAAGGATTGGGGTGAAAGAGAAGTGTCCAAATCCTCAGTGCTTGTAGCTGCATCCCGCAGGGCCAGAGCCCTCTGTGGATGTAGGGCTGGGACAGTGTGACTGAAGAGGTGTATTTCCTGCCAGGATCTAAATTGTTTATGTCCTCTTCCTCTTGTAGGAGGATAATGTTCTTGATTGTAGTGTCACTCAGATCTCTTTTTTTAAAGAGAGAATCAGTGAGATGTTGACCAGACTGATGTAGTTTTACTTAATTTTTACCGGTTCTTTTGGGTTATTCCACTCCTCCTTCAGAAAAACTGAGATGACCTCGGGAGGGAAGACTGTCATCTCAAACACAGAGCAATTCCTTAAATTTATGGGCTTTTTGTATGGACTGCCATGCAGAAAATGATACTCTTTTTTTCTTCTTTTTTTTTTTTTTGGTTGTTTTTTTGTTTTTGTTTTTTTGTTTGTTTGTTTGTTTTTCGGGTTTTTTGGTTTTTTTTGTTTTTCCTTTCTTCAGTCAAGCTGTAGTCCAAGATGATGTAGGCAGGTTGGCTGTGGGAACAGTTAATAGCTTTTGTTCTTGTAACTTTAATATTTACAGTGTAATTACACTAGAGTTTATGTGCCAGTCTGTAAGCAGTGATCCCAGCAGCTTGGGCACTCTTTGGCAAGTATGAGAGCCATCTGAAGTAACTGGATGCAAACTGGTAGGTTGCTTCATGTAGAGCTGAGGTGCACATAAACTGCAGCTTCATCATGCTCAGGGTGAGATTCTCTGTCCACTGGAAGTTTTTTTATGCATGGGGAGGACAAGTAGCTCTGAATCAAAACTGAGAGGCATCAGCAAACTCTAATCTTCAAGTCTTATTTACTTGCAAATGAGAAAGAAAAAAACTTATTAAAAAACCCCAAAACCCAACCAAACAAAAAGAAAACCTACAAAAAACCCTCACAAACCCTACCAAAACACAGAAAAGCTTCCCAAACAAAGCTTCCCGCTGCATGAATGTTGGCTGTGTGTTTGTGGGGTTTTTCCTTGTTGCTGCAATATGTATTTCTCTCTGTGTTTGTCTTGTGAAAATCCAGCATGTTGTATACTGAGTCTCCGTTATTTAACGGAATTTCCCATGTCCTTTTTATTAGTAATCATCATGTACCTGTGAGCAGGGAGGTGACACGTTAGAATATGTGAACTGAAAGTAACTGCAGTGAAATCAGATAATTGACAGCAAGGCAGGAGTGCAGGGAAGGCAGCTTGCTTGGCTGCCAGCTTGACAAAGCATGTTAATTCACTGGAGTTTTCTTTTGTTTTATTTGTTCTTGATTTTGATTCCTTATTTGAGCTCTGTCTCCACGTTAAGTGTTCTTTTTTTTATGTAAGACAGCACTGTTATTCCTTCAGGGTAAATGCTCATAGCCAATAGTGCCAGTAGAAGGACTGGGCCTGACAGAATTGATGCAGAGATACAGATATCAGGCTGGATTTGCCTTATGCTATAGATTCTCCATTCTCTTTTGGGCATTGTCACACCCAACTTACTGCAAAAAGCACTGCTTCTCTAGTTTGTTATTGTAAGGTGTTCTATCTGAGCTGCTTCTCAGGTGCTGAAGTGAAATGCAGTTTGCTACCTGATCTGTGCCACTTTGGAAAGGATGGGGAGAATACTTTGTTTTGCTTTCATTTTGCTCTGTGCCAGACAGAACTGATAGACTGTGACAAGTATTGAACAAACCCTGCAGAAGGCAGAGAACCCCTGCAGAAGTGGGGAGGGAAAGAGTTCTTCCCGGTGTTGTATTTGCAGTGCTAAGCGTGAGCATGAGCAAACACACTTGCAGGGATTCAGCAGTTCACAAGTACTAAGTGTAAAGAGTTTGGTTGTTTTGTTTTTTTTTCCAGGCATCAAGTACTGCATAACTGAAACTTTGTTTAACTGTTGAACCAATTTATATATCCCTCTCAAAAGCAGGGGTCAAGCTTTCTTGGCACAGGGAAGCATTCAACACTTCTTTTTATTTAATCCAAGCAATCTTTCCTGCTGTCAGCCAAATTGCCCATATCATTTCATGTTCTGTGCTGCCAACACATTCTCCCTTCTCCATAGTACATATGAGCTCATATTGTGAAAAACTCCAGGTTTTTTCCCTGAAATATCAAACCAACTTGACCCGAAGGAAAAACAATTTTCTTTTTGCTAGATTGAAGCTTCCTATACATTTCCTATATTAACTGATTCTATACCCTTAAGATGAAACCTGCTAGTAGAAAACAAGTAGAGAATGTAAGGAGAGAGTCATGATCAGCTTATGGTAACAGCTAGGACAAGGTGGGTATCAGAGTATAATATCCACCCTTCTGCACCAAGGCTACATTATGGATCTTTTTAATGGGTTGGTAGCTAATTTTTTAGCAGCACAGATATTCAACTGAACTTTTTGCATGTGGTTCTTTCAGGCAAGTTTTGCCGCTTACTTAAGTTGGTGACAGAGTAAATTAGTGTAAATCAGAACAAAGCCATGTTCAATGCTCTGACAGGTTTCTGTGTGCCAGGAAGGGCAGAGCACTCAGTCGTGAAGGTGTGACAGCTCCCACAAAAGCAATGAGCATTTCCTCTAGCAGTATCCTCTCCCTGCTTTTGTAGTTTAAAAGCAGCTTTGTAACCTGTCTTCTGTGGCTGCATCAGGTGGGGACTTGCCTTGTAAACTAAATATCCTGGATGAACTCTTGCTGCATGCTTCTACCACATGCCACAGTCAAAAACAGTACTCCAAATTTCCCAACTTCACCCTAATTTTTCTATGTCTCTAAGCCAAGGTGCTTGTTGTTCCATTTAGCTTAACTTTTTAAAAACTTATTATTCTAAGAAAAATCAATTTATGTAGCCCATTAAGTGGAAGCATATCCTCCTCCTTGCTCCACTCTCCTTTTCCCTGTGCCTGCATCGCTTTTGAGCCTGTCGACCAGATTGAGTCACACAAAATCAAGCTAAAATCCTCAAGGATTTTCCTCAGGGTGGAGGAAGGACCTGGTACAGTTCAGGCTTTGTCAGTGGCTCTGCTTACAGGTAGTTTCTTTGCTCAGCAGAAGCCATCCAAAGATGAGGACAGGACTAGAGGATCAGCACAGTTAGGAAGACAATGCCTGAGCTCTTCTAAGCCCTAACTTGGAGTGGAAGCTGGGCTTACAGACAAGACAACGTAGGCTGCCCCAGCTATATATACCATGGTGAATCATGGATCCTTTCTGGGGATTTGGTCCAGCCTCCTTTATTTGCAAGGATCTGTGCCAGCAGCACACCAAAAACTTGGCATGCAGCTCCTCCTCATTACCTTGGCCTTCTTTCTGAAGCCAGGCTTGACAACTGGGGAAGTCAGAAGGAGAAATCAAAGAGGAGGTTCATCTGGAATTGGGGAGGTCAGCAGACTTACAGAGCAAGTTATATTGGCCCAGCTTTGTGTTTTGTTTCAGGGCAATACCATCGCACCAACTCCAACACTCCTGGCATTTGGCACCTTCAGAGGGCTCTCAGCTTCAGCTGAAGGGCAGGAAGAGGCATTTGCATGTGCTTTAAAACTAGCTGGCTAAATAGGTAAAAGCTCAGAAGGCATTTAAGCTTTGCTCACCATTGCCAAGTTTCCACATGTTTAGAACATTGAGTGCTCCTGTAAACAAGATCTCAGCCCACACCCTTCTCCTGAGTAGGTGGCCACTGAGGTTTCCCATGGAACCGTGCACATGCCTGTGTGTAACCAAGGCAGTGACTGACCTAATGACTCTGTGAACTAGACTCTAGTGATCAAACCTTGTTACATGGCAGACAATGCCATGGAAAATGCTTGAGTGTCTCAGAGCTTCCTGGGCAAGCTGCTATGATGTGAAATATTTCCCAGTCCTGGAGAAGAGGAGTTCCCTAAAGGCAACTGACTAAAAGAAGTAGCACAGCCTGGAGATGAAAGGAAATGGCCTCTCCTTTTGGGTTAAATAAGCAGGTGTGGAGCTCAGGCTGGTGGCTGTTCTGACTTGTTCACAGGAGACTGAAAACCCTGGGCAGGGCTTGGGGTACCTGGCTCATATGAATTCTTCTGGAGGTTTGGTGAGTGGGGCAGGTGGAGGTAATCTGTTGGTCAGAAACACCTGTAGAATAAATACATGCAAACATGGCAGCTGAGTTGAGCCAGGGGCAGCACAGCAGTCACAGTGAGGTGTCCCCATCCTCCAAGCAAAGACCATTGTCTGACAGGACTCCACATTTTTGCTGGCTGAGCAGGCTGTTTGTGAGGATGTGTAATCTTTGGACTTTTCCTTAAACAAGAGGATGAGAAGAATGAAGGATGTGTCATGAGCATCAAACTGAGCTGAATTGTGTCTGGCAGTAAGATTCTGTGTTGGGAAATGGCATGGATCTCCTTAGGGATATATTTAAAGAGGGAGACTGTAGTGAACCCACATGCAAGTGAATTTAAATTTTATTTAGTGTATTTAAATATATTTGTCTAACCTCTCTGACAAAAGTATAATTTTCTCTATAAATGCATTCTACCTGTTAGCTTGATTTCACGTGGTTTTATACATGTGCTGTCAACTTTTTGCGTCTGAAACATGAGCCTGTTTCTTTTTTTCCTTCAATGAACTTTCAATGCTTCATACAGAGTTGTTTCTGAACATTGTCTTTCTTAGATCTCCAAACATAAAATGTCAAAGCAGTAAAATAAACATACCCTCTCCCTCCAAACTAATTGAGGGAGAGCTTTTCTAGTGGTAAAAAAAATTAAGAAATTATTGCAGTGGTCAGGCCTCCCCTTGCTGCCCCATAGCTGCACAGCTCTTTTGTCTCAACAAAAGTCCCATCAGTAAAATATAGTTACAGTGGGCCAGAATTTTAAGGCTGTGAGTTTATGATCCAGCAAATCTGGATTTAAGATGGCATTTGTGGCATCAGAGGCACCCTGCAGTCGTGTGGGCTTGATAGGTTTATTCAGGACAGTTTCACACTGACAAATCTTTGCATGCACTAGAACGTATGAAGTCTATTTTAATTTTCTTAATATCCCGTCTCCTCCTCAGAAGATGATTTTGATCCGTTCTCATCCATCTACCACTGTCGGATTATGATTTTCCAACATTCAGGTGGTCAGAGTCTTTTTGCCCTC
>VZSR01003809.1:1368965-1445295 GCA_013398615.1 Brachypodius melanocephalos | reverse complement strand
AACTCAGACTTCCTTTGCTCAGTTCCCCGATTGTCTGGCCAGGGTCTCCTGAGCTCCCGGGGCAGCCAAAGGGATGTCCTGGGTTCCAACATACCACTGTGACTCTACCTGTCAGATATTGCTGTCCTGCCTTGGACAACACTGTTCAAGCCTGTCCAGCATTGAACTTGGCTGTTTTTTCTGAGAGAACTGTGAGTGGTTTTGCATACCTGACTGTGGTGTTCATGATTTTTTTTAGTTTTGGGTTGTTTTTTTTTAACTTAGTGCTAAGACTAAGGCTTTGCTGGCTGTTTGAAGCAAGGTCTAAAGCTTCACTTGACTGGTTTTTAACATGGCTGGTGACAACCATCAACATCTGAGCCAGAAAACCTTCTTTTGTCTGTGATGAAAGGATGCCCAGAGCAGTTCTAAAATGCAAAAGTCTTGAATGCTTTGTTTGTCAGCCAGAATTCAAGAAGTTGGTGGGAAAGGGAGGAAATTAAGTAGGTAGTACCCAAAATTGCTGAGTGTCTGCTACTCAGTGCCTGAGATGGTTCCTGTTCCTCCAAAATCCCAACTTTGGATCTTAAAGTAGACAAGGCATTTGGTATGCAGAAAGCCAAGGATTTGGCTATAGATTTTATATTCTTGCCTTCAGACAGCAAGGCTGAAACTTACAGGTAAAAATGCCTTTCTAGAGGAAGTAGGTGGTCACTGGCTGGTAGTAATTCAAATGTGTTGATCTGTAATTAAATATGGTTGTCACATTCATTTGGCACTATTCCTGGAGGACTGGGTGGATGCATGCTGGATGTGTACACGTGCTCACTGAAGTAGTTGTAGGGCTCAGCACACACTTGCTCAGATCCCTGATTAATGGTTGTTTTTTCTCTTGTGATCTTTGCCAAGATGAGCTTGGATGGAAAATGGAATTAAAAAGCACTCCATTTAAAGACTAATTATTAGTAAAACAAAAGCTTGTTCAAATGATCTCTTTGAGCAAAATAGAAGTTTACCAAAATATGGTTTTGCTTTTTCAAGTTAACATGCCATTAAACAAAGGAAGCATTGTGGGGTTTTGTTTCTGGTCATCATGTCTTTCAGAGTTTAGATAGAGTAAATAACATAGTGGATACTGGAGGGAAGAGAAGCATAAGCTTTCCACATCCTGAAACTTCCCAATTCCCATAGCTTGCTTTCAGTGGCAAGTTCAAAGCCCACAGAAATACGATAATTTAAACAAATTTATATTTACAAACTGTGTTTTGGCCATTTGGGGAAAAGTTTAGCTGTCAGGAACTGAGTTAGACCTTCTGCAAACTCTTGTTTCAGAGCATTGGTCCATGCCTTTTGCAAGCTCAGTGTCTGCCTTGCTTGAAATCTTTGAGAAGCAAACTATTGTTTCCTTGAACAGTATTTTGAGTTAATATGGTTTTAATTTTTTAAGAATTAATTTAATTTATAGTAAGGGTATTGTTTTTCAAATGTAGAATTTAAAGGATTTTATTTAGAGATTTAAATAGAGCTGATATAATTCCAGCTTTAAAAGTGCAGAAAAGTGTGGTTTGTGTTTAAAGGGGTCTCCCTCACTCCCTAAACCCCTACCCACCCTAGCAGCTCTTGCCTTTGCTTGTTAACCTTTTCTTAAAATAAAAATCAGCCAACTGTCATACCTGAACTATCTCCAGATGAAAAGCCACACACCTGAAAGGATTTTCTAGAAAGGAAGACCAGTCCCACATAGTGCAGTGCAGTATTGGAGATAAAAAGCAAGTGGCAGGGAGGTATGTCTGAAAATAAGGTGAGGTTTTCTTGGGCTGTCTGGTATCTCTGCAGTGCACTTAACTTGTCAGCAGGTTAAAACTGGAGCCTGTCATCAACTGCTGCTGGTGTGAGAAGGAGCATCACTCATCCCATCTCGGGAATGCCCGGGTCACCTCAGGGTGTGGGAGAGCAGCAACAAAAATGTCATTGGATGTATTTGACTTTCTAAATTTACCTTCGTACTTTATCTGACTCCTGTGGTGTGCAGTAGTTCTTGCAGTGGGGAAGGCTCTTTGACTGGTGTTTGCAGGGAGATTGGCACAAATCCTCTGTCAGGAGTTTGGGAATGAGAAAGGTCAGTGTTCATCTGTGTGGGTGGTTGTGTGCCCAGTGGGGAAAGGAGAAGCAGTGGTTTAAGAAGAAATGATAAAGATATTTTATTTTATGCATTGAATTTCTCTGGGGGAAAAAGCCCAAGTGGTCTCAGTCTTAAGTGTTGTTCCCATTCTTTAACTGTTCCTTGATTTTATTTTGTTTGTTTTAGTTTTTCTTTTGAGATGTCTGAATGAAATTGCCAAGTCAAAGGTCAGCTTCCTTCAGTGCACTTTGGGATTTCAGCAAGCTTTAGACATGATTTAAGAGCATTTCTATCTAAGTCTCCCTTGAAGATGTAGTAGGATAGAAAGTGTTCTCAGGTGCAGCTGCTCAACTTAGCCACAGCTATAAAATTGGTACAAAGGATGGTAAGTCTGTACCAGAAGCAAGGACTGTCTGGGCTGTATGGTATTTGGCTGTGAGAAGGGGTTGGGTTCTAGGCTGCTTGGGATTCAGTTCCTTTGGAAGAGATAACCAGGATATCTGAGCAAGGATGCTTCCCTTTGCTCACTCCATATCTCTACTCAGTGCAGGGACCTGATATGTTGCCAGGCTTTGGAAATAAGCAGGACTGCACCAATGAATAGGCAAATTTTGTATTTTGCTAATATCTCCAAGGAAGAGAAATGTCTTAATTCCTTCACATCACCCCTTGTGTTCCTTGATTTCCTATGCAGATTACATCCTCTGTTGTTTTCCTGAGAAAGAAATTACTCTTTTCCAAATTCTCACTTTAGTCACTTGTATTTGTGCGCTTATGATATGTAAGAGGAAGATCCTACCCTTTGAAAGAGATATCCCAGAGGAGAGTCTGGCCTCTCTCAAAGAGACATCTGATGGTGGCTTCTGAAGCATTTGACATGTATGCAATTGCAAGGCTAGATTTGGGAAAAAACATCATCAAGCATCTAACTCTCAAGCAAATAGGAAGAGGGAAAGAGGGCAGGTCAGGCTGATTTTGGTCAGGTTGTTTTGGGGGATTATTTATTAAGACTCAGATCTATGCCTTTGGATTAGGAGCAGATTTGGCCCACAACACTAAGTTTGTAACACCACAGATTGGTATGCCTTTGTTTTCTAATATAAGATACAGAAATCTGCTATGCTGCCAGCATTGTAAATGTACTAAGAAATTATTTCTCTATTGCCTCTCCTTATTTTGTTCCAAAGATGTTAAGCCCCTTGATGTCCCAGGCTGTTGCATCCACTCCAATAGACATTTGCATTTGGAGCTTGTACAGCACTTTGTAGTGAGCTTCTCATGGGGAATGCAGTCACACAGAACTATTTTTTTTCAGCCATGGCTTTGCTTTTTTCTAATCCTATATAAAGTGCATTACATCTTGGGCTTTGGGTCTTCATACTCTTCACTGCGTAACTTTTTACAGGGATCAGTTTGTTCAAGGAGCGGTATGTGTGGGAAATGCTGGTAATATTAGAGTTCTGTGATTTCTTTTATGAAGTGCTTCATCTGAAAATCTATAACACTTGCAGACATCACTAGTTATCTTAAAGCATTATGGAAACCAGACCTCACCCAGCCCATCTCATCTACATTTGCACATGTATTTGGGAATTCAGCACTTTGGTTGCTCACCTGATGAGGAGGAGTGTGGTGAGGATCATATTTCATGAACAAAAGTGTCTCCTCTGCTATGCCTGTGATGCTTTGGTGACAAACATCATTCCCCAGGGCTGCACAACCAGTAGTCTTTCTGACAGCTTGCTGTTGAGACAGTAGTGACATGTGGTGTGGCAGGGTTAGCCCCAAACTTAGGCATTTGTTTTTATGTTTAGAGAAGGTGCCTGTGATTGCTGCCATCCCTGTTCTCCCTGTTTCATCTCCTGCTCGCACTCTTGCTGTGTGCTCTGTTCCCTACAGGGCCTCCATCATTGCCCCAGTGTCAAAGAAACCCCAAGACCTGGGGCAGGGATGAGAGCCCCGAGTGGGTTGGCATCTGTGCAAATACCAAAAAAACTGCTGTGCTAGAGGGATGCTGCTCATTACACCATGGCTATGCATGGCTTCTTCTAGGCAACCTGTGGCCAGATCTAGTGTGCACAAGGTGTTCTCAGAACAAATGTGCATTTGCAGAAAGATCTGCCACCCCCTTGTTGGAGACCGCCCACTCCTGCTCTTACCTAACACTGCTTAAAGCACGCAGTGGTTTTGTGTTTGTTTTAATTAAAAAAAGACAGCAACAAAACCAACCAAATAAAAGCCCCTCTTGAATGCCAAAATAATTTTCTGTTCTTACTGAGAAAAAAAAAAAAGGAAAAAAAAGGGGAGAAGTTCGTTTAAGTGGAAAAACTATAGTCCATTTTCCAGAAAAGGAGATCAAATAGCATGAGTGTCCCAGCAGCAAACAGCACCCTGTTAATCACACCCCAGAGAATTTTGCAGTTAGCTGTTTTCAGACGTGTTTTTAATTAATACAACATCTTAGTTATGTTGAATTCGGAATGAAATCATGTCTCAAATATTGCTTGTTGAACTTCTAGCCATCTGAGCTTTAGAAAACTTGTTTCAGATGTCGTGAAGCCCAACTTGTGAATCTTTAGGAGACTGGATATTTTCAATTAACCTGGGTTTTGGAGAGTGCAATATAAGTCAGCTGCATGCTTACTGTTACTGAAGCATGTGTAGTTTCCCCTTCTTCTGAAACATCATAAATTGTTTCCAAAATCCACAGCCCAGCTGCAGTTGCCCTACTTGAGTCAGAGAAGTCAGGACATGAAGATGAAATACTCTTCCTCAGCTCACCACCTTTCTGGCAAGATGTGAAAGAGAAACCCAGACTACTTCGTAGTGAAAGTGTGTTACAAGCCATATTCATACCTAGATAAATTCACCATCTCACTTCAGAGCATGGAGTTTTTTGGTTTTTCCCTGCTTTTCTGAGCTGGAAAGGAAACATTGCAGTGGATTTGTACAAAGCTGCTCTACCCTGTCCCAGGAGCTGGCAGCCCCTAAGCAAACAGGACAAGATTGATGCATATTTTGAGAGTCAGTAGTTTTTGTGTCAGGCTCCTTTGGTGATACAAGGTAGGTAGTGGAAGTGTGAATGAATATTAACTGACTGCCTATGCTGCAGCACATAGTCATTAAGTGGTTTATGTGTGAAACCATGGAAGGAAGAGGCTGGAAAGGAGACACTCTCCTCTGTTTGATATGAAATACCTGGTGGTGAGAGATATAATCAAGAGAAACATATTCTTAGGGTGGTTGGATGTACACTGTACTCTTGTTTCAATTAAGCCTTGTCTGTTGCACTTGGTGATGCTCACCGTGGTACAAGTGTCTGTTTCGCTTCTTTAACATCCAACATGTTTTGTTGAAGCAGAAATTGTGTGGTCAGTCACTAAGTGGAAGCATAAGTGAAGAATTGGGTCCAGGCTAACTTGTTTCAAAGGCTACAGCAGTGGTTTTAAATATAAGACTTCTGCTGGGCATACTTTCATTAGCTGAAAATGTTTGCAGGTGCTGTAATCATATGGGTCTTTCAATATCAAAAATCACACCCAAAGTTATTTTTCTGGAGCTCGTCCTGATGTTGGCCAGTTAGGTGTCTTGTTGCCTCATGTTTTGTTTCTGTCATTAAAAAATATAAATTCAGGTATCTTTATAATTACAAATTCCTATCTGTCTCTGAAATAAATTGTGCCTTCTTTGAATGTTTCTAGGAGGTTAATGAATAGTTGACTACTGAGTAGAAGGGAAGATCCTTTTAACAAGCAATTGAATCTGGTGTGGTGTATGAAAATTAATGGTTAAGCTTAGAGCTTTAAAATTGATACATATATTTCTAATATTTAGACATGAAGATGTCCTTATTAGCAACAATTTCAAACATTGTTATTTATTTTGCATGCCTCTCAATGGATTCAGTTTCCCAAAAAAATGAAGCTTAGAGTTTTAGGACCTGTATTTAGGACGAGTACTTGAATGCAAGGACCCTTGTTGTGTTATTTTTGATTGGGTGAAGGACAGCAAGTCTGGGTTTGGGGTTGTTTTCTTTTTTCTTCCTCCTTAACATTTTTTCCCTCTTTGTTATGCTTGTGCAGGCATTTGTTTGAATTGAAAAGTCAGCTCTGAGTCTCTGTACCTTCTAGGAAGGAAGAGTGTGCAATGATTTTTAAAATAGAAAATATTTTACATCTGTTGCTTTTATAGTTGGTTTTATATGTTAGCTACTGATAAGCCAGTAATAAATCAGTGCAAGCCCTGCACGCCTACACTTTTCCTTCTTTGAACACAGCTTGGATATTTTTTGCTCCCTGCTCTCCTCTGTGTGGTGAACTGAACAGAGAGTTTTCCTGTATTGCAGAAGGATTTGGAAATGAAGTTACTGCCACACTTCAGATCTTAATCTTCCCTGCTGTTTGCAGATGATTCTTTGCCAGTCAGCTGGGTCAATATTAAAACCAAGCTATGCTGCCTAAAACCTATCGGTGTCTCTGATTGCTCGTATCTGGAGTTCTGAAATTGGCTATAAGTTGAGTTCCTTTAGAGGGAGGAAGGCCACGAGTGACAAGGCTCAGCCATCTCCAGCCTGCCAGTGAACTGCGCTGCCAGACTGGGGCAAGGCAGGGGCTGATGATTTGCTTTGCTCCGTTTTTGTTTACCAGTGTTTGTCTTCTCCTTTTAGCGGATTGCACACCACTTTCTGCCTGTCATGAGGGAATATATTAATGTGGCTAAATTATCCCTGGATGGTGATGGTATTGTTATTATATTGATGTGTTGTTCTCAATTCTACACCCTTTAAAAAAATTGGTATTTTCTTTCTGCTTCGATTTTTCTTTATGTGATTATGCAGAAACATTGCTGGTGACACCAGAACAGCAATGGAGGTGGCAGCCTGACCATAACCTCAGAAATTTTGTCTTTCAAATCTTCAGCCTTTCTGTATCCATTTGTTTCCGTTTCAAAGGTGGTCTGCCTAAAGTCTAAAGTTGACTTAATTTTAATCCAATGCGTGTGAGTACAAGGCTGTGTTGTGGATGTGTTATTTATAGCCCTACAGTCAGGTGCGAGGTGATCTGAGCAACAGCTCCTGGTCAGGTTAAAAGAAAAACCACCTCAGGGTGAAGGTTACAGGAATGACTTAACTCTACGTAGACAAAGGTGTAGGAGTGTGATGTCTGGATTTTGGGCTGAGGGAAACTCATTACTGGTAGTGAAACTGTTGGAGGCTGGTTGTGTGTTGTTGGAGCACTCATCCTCTGTATTTACTGGCAATTTACCCTTGGGCAGTGAATGCTGGAAAATACAAGCAGGGAGGTGAGGGCAGGAGAGTGAGCTTTACTGTATGACAGCACATCTCTGTGCCCTGGGAGCTGTGAGCCTGTTGCTGGAGAGTGAAACAGAGGGCAAAGGCTAATTAGCTGATCTGATTTTTCCTTTTCCTTCAAGAAAAGGTAATTTTTTAATTTCACCACCAGTGCACTGGTTCAGGCACAATGGGTGCAAGAAGCAGAGCAAGCAAAATTACAGGACCCTTCCCCACTTACTGCTCTGGGATAAATTGGTACCTGTGCCCTCTCCCAGCATTGTGCTAAGACTGTGTACAAATCTCAGGGTCTGTGTGACTTGGGCTGCTCCCACATTTATGATTTCTGATGCAGATATCTGGCACCTTACTCATCTGGAGCAAGTCAGGGTGTTATGTCACCCAGCCTTTGTGAATGCCTGACATTTCCTCTCCTTTGGGTAAGAGCAGGAAAGAAAGTTGGTTTATTTAGAAAAGAGGTGGTTTTTTGTTTACTTCTGTCTATTCATGCTCTTGGTAGAAAAGATATTCCTGCTTCCTTGTGAAACGTATGGCTAAATTATAAATGTGAGGAAGTGGCTGAAGAAATGGCTTAACTGAATTGTTATTTAGTTGTTCATTTTGTAGCTCTGATTTCTAAATTCTGTATTTCATATAGCCTCATATTGATGTCAAAATAAGCAAGTAGTGGTAATAACAGAAGGCCTCATTCCTAAAAACCTGAGCTTAAATTTGGTGTTCTGCATCGAGGCAAGCAGTGCTGAAGGAAGCTGCTTCCCCATGCAAAGCCCTCAGGAGCCACCTGGAGCAGACCAAGTGCTCATTGGCTCCAGCCTCAATTCCAAGTTTTCCAGTTCCTCTGACTCTGGCTGTGTTTTTAGATGAGAAAATGATCATTAAACATTCTCTGTGTCTGGGAATGTCACACAAGTGGACAGAGATGTGTAAAGAGACCTGCTTTCTGTCCAGTGCCAGACAGCCTTGTGCAGCAGCTTTCTCTGTGGGTCTGGAGAAATTCTAATTTTGATTAGAAAGATCACTCAGCAAGATGGGAGCAGTTTTTGTCTTCTCTGCTTCTGTAAATGTATACAAATGTAAGTGAACATTAATTTTAATTTTTCAAATTTTGTGTCCACAGACTTTGTTTCAGCAGAAAGAGATCTTTCAGATTTAGTTGTGCTTACTTCCCACATAACCCAGAATACCTTTTTAGATATAATTCTGTAGCTGGTAACTTGGTAAAATCTTGATATAAGGTACAAGGTGGTTTTCCTAATTGGACTCTGCAACTTGTTAGATAGATTTATAGCCAGGAATCACCTCCTCCTTGTTCCTACAAGTGTTTCAGAAAGTAATTTGTAGGTTTATGGTGTGAATTGTTTGGCAAAGAGCTCTGCCCTCCTTTCCTGGGGTCTGCATTGCTCTTGAGCTGAGTGCCTGGTGCTGCTCTGGAGTCTTGGAGTGTGTTTAGTGTTCTGTTGGATGTGTGGTTACCTGGTCTGGGAAATAGTCGAGCCCCTGAGACGCCCCTGTGTTGCTTATGCCAGGAGGAGCAGATGCCCACAGCGTGCTCAGGTTTGCTGTGTGCCTGCAGGTACAGGGACCTGCCCTGAGAGGTGGTGTCTGAGCCCTGCATGGGGGTGCTGAGGTCCACTGTCACACCAGGAAAGGCAGGATCAGCCACAAAGGCTTTTTTTCCTCCCATCTCTCAGCATTTTTTTCACGGATAGGAATTCTCCTGTAGTTCACCAGTTTCCTTTATGTGGTTGAATACGTTTAGAAACCAAATGGGTCTTTGAGCTGAAAATTGTTTCTCGGCTCCTGTACTTTTCCTGTTCAGCCCTTTTTTATCCCCTCGCTGGCTCTGCAAGAAGACACAAAGGAAAATTTGGAAACAGTAACTGAATTATTTCTGTTGTGTCAAGCAATGGAATGATTTATTCAAAGTTGAGTGTGGGAAGGAAATCTGATATGATGAGCCAGGGGGATCCTTCTGTTAATTCCCTCTCTCCCCTCCCATGACCACAATATCCTTTCTGTAATTCTTTCTCACTCTCCCATCTTCTATATATTTTTCTCTTGCTACAAAAGCGTGGTAAGTGTAGGAGGTTTTTTTGAAGTACCTGAAACTGTTCCCTGAGCAGGGAGGATCTACCACCACACACGATGCAACCCTTGCATAGGAAACAGCACATAAGATTCATGTTGCCATTCATGTACTATAAGCAATCTAATGCAGAAACTGCTTGCAGTGTGCATTTGTCTTCAAAGTTAATAGCAGAACTTACTGCAGAAAGAACTCCCTAAGATCCTCTGACCTTAAGAGTACAGCCTGTGTGTACCTGGCAAGGTGAAGTCTACACCAGGCACTGCTGGGTGGTCTCCTAGACAGCATTACACACACAGCTCTTATCTTTGGCTTTGTACCATCACAGGTACAGAGGAGCACCACTTCACAGGAGCTGGCATTTGAAACAGAAAATCACACAGAGAAATAGTTAGGTACTGCTATGGGAAGGTTAACAGTAGTTCATTTCTCCAGGTGTGGCTATGGGCATGTATCTTCAATTTTAGCTGCAGCTGTGATGTGTACAAAGGCTACTACTGTTGTAATCGAAACAAGTGAAATCTGCTTTCATGAATTGCAGCTGGATTCTCTCCAAGGGGCTTGGTTTCCTTTTAATGTTGGGATATTAATTAGCTCAGCAATTCATTCTAGTTTTGTTTGGAACAACTCAGCAAGTGTTGCCATATTTGAACTCTTCTGTAAGTGGTAGGAATTTTCTTGAAAGAGGTCTTTCACCACAGAAAAGCAAACATACCCATGGGAGGATGGCTTCTACTCAGGAAGGTCCATCTATTCCCAGCCTCCTTGCCAGCTTCCATGGAAGGAAGATGTGAAGAAACATGGTCTTTCTCTTTTCCAAAGTTATTGCAAAGCAATAGGAGGCTTTCCATCCATTCAGCAAAAGCATTTATCTCTTACCCCAGTTTTAACAGGATGTATTAGTATTTGAAACTGATGAGGCTACATGTTCATCTTGGCTGTGAGAAACCCTTGAATAAACTCACACATTTTTCAGAGTTGATTCTGGATAAACTTTGAATCCCAGTGGATGTTTCTGGGTGGTCTGGTTTAGTATTCATGGAGATCCTTAATGCAGCAATTTAAATGGAACTATGAGATGCTGTAGGCATTGTAATGCCGATTCCCTTTTTATTGTTCTTCACTCTCTAACCAGGTTTCACTAATCAAAGAATTCTGGTACTTAACAGGAAAAAAGCTTTCATATGTGGTTTTTGCAAAGATAGCAAGGAAGAAATTTAAGGAATATTTAAGCTTTAGCAATTATGAGGTCATTTTATGTTGTATGTGACAATGGCACGTGAGGAATGTTCCACTGTATTCACCTCTGTGTGTGTGCACTTATTGGTGCTAGCCTGCTGAGTTGCCCTTGGCTTGAAACAGAGATGAGCTTGGAGAGGTCTGGAAAGGGAATGCTCTTTCCCTGACAAGTTTTCTGCACTGTCACTGAGCCCATTGGATTACACTCTTTGCTGCAGAACTGCCCACAAACCAGCCACAAGCAAACCCCACCATACAGAGCACTCCGTGTGCACAGAGTGGTGCAAAGTGTTCTCTACAGCATAGAGATGATACATTCAACATAAGGAACAACAGCCTGTAACCAAATGCTTGAGACTTGATTTTGAATGAAAAATATAATTTTTGTTGCTTCAGGAAGCAGGTTTTATCCCCGGGTTGGGATTGTCATATCTTTTTCACTTTGAAAAAGATTGACCAAAAGGAAATCTTCACTGGTCTTTCCTCTTTTTTTCCCCTAGAATATTTTTTTCTTTCCTTATGGGAATGTTACTTGGAAGATAAAACTCATTGGGAAATGAAAGAGGAAAAACAATATCTGTACTACTTCTAATTGTGCACCATCTGCTTTTATATCTTGAGATGTTTTCTCACCATTTATGCATTACCACAGCCTCATTTTTCTTTTTATATCCTCATGGGGTTAAAATTAGAGGATATCTGATGTGGGGCTGTTCTACCCATTCTTACTTGGGCACAGTGGTTTTGTGCAGTGTTTGGCAAGGTTCTCTCCTGTTGGGTGGGTATCCCAATTCTGTCTGCCCGCCTTTGCCTTCCCCAGCCCCATGTCAGGGTTAATGCTGAACCCTGGAGACAGAGAATTATTAAAGCAAAGTCACTTCTTAGTCTGAGTGACACCTCCTTCTCCAGTGAATGCATGTGTTGCATAAAGCACGCAAAGTATAGCAGCTCTGTATCCCTGTAGTGCCCCTTTCACAGTGTTCATTAAATATCTATCCAGAGTGCGTGGCATAAATCTTTAAAAACGAGGGTGCCCTGGGGGCCAAATGTGTGACAGGTTTTCACAGAGAGCCTCGCTAATTGCTTTTGATTAAATCGCCTGCACTTCTGCTGGCCCTCGGCGCGCACTTCCAGCCAGCGCTGCGGAGTTCCGGCTCTCTGCAGCGTGGTGATGCCCCCTGAGCCATTCAGGTCCCCCGAGATGGGATGGGTTATTCAGGGCGTCACTCTAATTTCCACTGATTGCTTCTGACATGCAGGGGAGGAAAAGGAGCTGGGGACTTTTGCCTTTACAATTATGTCTGCATGTATATATATGCATATCCATGAATGTGTGTGTATGTTTATATATATGCACATGTGTATGGGGTTACAACTTATGAGAGTTTAATAAACAGCACCCAATGTTTGCTTAGGCTCTGTGTGTCTAAGCCCATGGAGGGCTTGTTGTGAAGTTGGCAGATGTGAAAGGAGCAAGGTGCTTTCCTGGAGTTGTGCCTCTGGATGTGAGATGCTTCAGACAAGCTGTCTCCTTTTGATCTGAGGGAGGGGCTGCAGGGCAGGCAAAGCTTTATTACGACCTCAAAAGCACTAAGTACATGTCTTGGTCCTCCATTTAGTTTTCTTCCGTGCTTGTCTTTTCTGTTTGCTAAGCTAGGCTGCAACCAACTCAAGTCTCCCGTGTCAAGTTCTTGTTAGCAATATGCAGTCCTGCCGACCATGTGCTCAAATCCGGGGCTCAGTGCATCTATTCACTCATCCAACAGCATGATGGTAATGGCAAAAAAAATCCTCCTTGGAGGAGCACCTCATGTGGGATCAGTTCTTGCAGAGGTAGGAGCTGCCTTGCTGTCTCAGTGAGCTGGGAAGCATTTAATAGACCTGAAACAAGGTGTTAGGCTGTTATTTCTTTGTTCTTGCTTCTTTGAGGACCATCGTCCATCTGGAGGTTGCAAACTGAGCTTTTGAAATGGCTACTGTTGGAATATTGTTTGCCAGTTGGTAAATTAGGAGATGTGCAGACTTCCAGCTATTGAATTTCTTCTCTGTTCTTATTTTAAGTAGCTACAATATTGTTAAAAATTTGCTAACAAATACAGATGCAGATCCCTTTCAACTAAAGCATCAAAGAAAATGAGCTCCTCTGATACATCTCACATCAGTTCTTGTTTCGGCTCCTCTCATACACTCCTGTCAAAAAGATGTCAGTAATGATTTAGATCCTGCTAAGTGAAAAGGCACCAGCTGTTGTGAACAGCAGAGGTGTTAGGTTTGCAAAGCATTGCTGTGACCAATTGTGCATTTACTTTAGAGAAAGACACCTTTTTGGATCAAGAAAGAGTCCCATATATTTCTGTGCAATCTTAGTTTTTTGCAAAAATTAACAAATATTTGTATGGGTTTGGAGAATATGTTGAGGAGGGGTAGGAAATTTTAGACTGAAAGTGGATGAGATTTTTTTCTATAGGTGGCAATTAACATAAGTAAAAACGTATGTCATGGTAAAGTTTTTCAATCACTTTTTAATTGCATTTAATTTAAGTCATCTTTTTACTGAAATTAGTGTGTTCTGTTAGAGGAATCTACCCATTCCTCGTGGTCTTTGTCACTGCTGTTTGGGTTTCCAGGGGCATTCTCCTTGTGTTGTTTCATAATGCTGTTATTCACGTACAGGAGCTGTCACCAAAAGTCAGTGTTGGCCGGGAGCCGCAGAGATGCTGCTGCCACTCTCCTCTGAAAGTAGGATAGATGGCAACTGCAGTACCTCAAATGAGATTTAACATTTCCTTGTGTTTATTACTTTGTGAATGGCAGGCAGCATGGTGTGTTAAAGGTTTCTTATGCAGTCAGCTGTCTGTTTTGTAAGATGTTGTTTGTCTTGTGCAACGTAAAACTTGGCAAATACAGATGCCATGGGATGAAGGGAGGAATGACACGTGCTTCTTTCTCTGCCACTGATGCTCCTTGGGAGACAGCTTGCATCCAGGGCATGGTTGCAGACATCTCTGCATCCCACACACTGATCAGGCAGCCTCTGCTCAGGATCTCCTGTCCCTGGACGGGCTGAAGTCAGCCTTGCCCTGCCCTGCTGCATGTACATTTTGCCTGGGAAGTACACAACTCCTGCAGCTGAGTTAATGAGGATTGAGTAAACACCCTGCATTGAATCCAACCTGGCTCTGTGCTTGTGGTCCAAATCCTCTACCTGTGGGTAGCTACAGGCTGGCTGCAACTCAGAGGAGAGCTCCTCCTGAAACAGCCTGATGCAGTTGAGCAGTACCAGGCCTGAGATAGGGATGCTGTGTTACTCATTTGTGCCTTACAGGAGCAAGTCAGGCATGTGGAAAGTAAAGAGAGGAAAGGCTGCACCTTGTGTTTTAGTTGGATTTTGCATAAGAGGTGTAGCTATATTTACTTTTTTCATGCTATGCCCCTCTGGGAGGCTCCATAGTGTATCTAAAGGTTATTTTGCCTGGCATCAGTTTTATTGCAGTCCTGGTCTTTGTATACCAAATGATCGTCTAATCTAGTTTCAATAAGAAAGAAATCTGTTCTGATTAGGTATTTCCTTATCAAGATAGCTCCATCCAGTAGATCCAGACTATCTATTCAGGTCAGAAATTAAGTGTGCAGCTGCACATCTGGTGAGGTGTTGTGCTGGCTGCCTGCCCTGGTGCCAGCCTGATGACTCCGTCAGCTCAGCTTTTGTCACTGCTCAGGCAACTGATTTGACACATATGAAATGTGTTAATTAAATGGTGGGCTAGCATGTGTTTAAAAGAACTCTCACCAATTTGGTGATGTGTAGAAAAGTACCTTTGAAGGAGCACCTGTGTCACTTCCCAGGTTTATTTTAGAGTAACTTCTGTCCTGGTGTGCTGTTGGGGGAAAATAATACTATTACTCTGCTCTTGGAGGTTCAGTCTATTACTGTTCTCTTTTCTTGGCAGTGGATTGGATTTCTCCAGAGAGGAAATTAGATTTTTCCTTCCCTTTCACTCTGTCTCTGTCCTGTGCTTACATAAATTGGTGGTTGCCTGTGCACTGCAGTGTGTGTGATAACCTTTACTTCCACGAGTTACTTCATTTGCTGTTCCCTAATAAACTGTATTTACACGTGATGCTTCTTTCCTTCTGGTGACAGCAAAGGCAGTCAAGATGGTGTGCTCCTTGTCTAAATTCCTGCAGGAGTGAATGCTGGCTAAGCCTGAGCCATTTCATCCAGGACTGAGTCAGAAGTGTGCTAATTGAGAGATGAGAAGTGTGTGTAGCCCATGGGGGTAGGGCTTGCAGCTCTTAGAATTTTGTGTCTAGTAACCAAGGGGAAATTTGTGTATATGAGCAGATATGCTGGATTTTATTTTCCTGTCCCCCTAGCAGCCAGCTACAAACTTGTCTGGGAGTTACTGATAGTTTTTGCTGCAATTTTATCTGGTCAGCTAGCCAAAAGCCAGCTTGGGGGCCGTGTTATTCTAGGAGTATCCTGTGAGATGATTTGTTTACAGCAGAGGGCAAATCCCACAGAGAGTGTTGGAGGAAGACAAGGTCTCAGAGGTTTGAGAGAGCTTGGTGGGAATTGGGAAACACAGCCCCAGCAGGGACAGGGTCACCTCCCAGCAGTCTTCAAGATCACTATGGCTGAGGTGGCAGAGCTCGTGGTGCCAAAAGGGTGACCTCAGGGAGCACGGAGGTGGTGGGACGTGCTGGAGGTGCTGAATAGCTTGGGAAACTAAATACTCTTAGAGGTTTTTTCTTTCCTTTTGTGCTCTGATGAAAAGCAGAGTCCAAACGCAAAATTCTTTCTCAAGGTCACATCCTGCGCTTGACTTTGGGCTGAGCAGAGCAGCTGCTGAGGCAAACACAGCCTTGGTGCTGTAGGCTGTTACTGCCACTGGGAATTTCTGCTGTCCCACATTTTACACCTAAAGCTGTGTTGCCAGAGAATTCTTCTCAAATTATGAGTGTTTTTCACCTGAGTCTTATTTTTTTCCTCCCTTTTAAAGCAGAGGAACATCTCAGAGGGGCGCTTAGATGGAAAGAATTAAGAGTATTGTGTGTGCAGTAATATGGAGGAAACTGGCAGAAACTGGGCGGTTTTGTTTGGTTTGTTTTGTTTTTTTTTTAAATATAATGTGCAACTGTGAGTGTGAATCTAGGATCAGACTGTCTCCTTGGGGGTTTTTTTCAGCGTGAATGCTGTTGGCCAGACTTCAGGTGCTTTGTCTTGGCCATTTTCTCCAAGGGATACTCCTATATAATTACAGTCTTGGTGGCTCACAGATGGAAACTGGGCAGGGAGAGAACACTGGGAAGGCATAAAAGATCTTGTGATTTCAGGTGGAGATAAAATTTGGGTTGCAGAACAAGAATTTCTTTGGGTTTTGGATCTGGAGATGGGCAAGTGAACCCTACAGAGTTGTTCAAGCAGTGCAATGTAGCCTCTTTTTCCTCTTGATATGCTGTTTGCAAATGACTTAACTTCTTTTTTTTTTTTTTTAATACAAGTATTTGCCTTTCATCCTTGTGCAAATATTCTGAGAATAAGTATTAGCCTTTTTAGACAAACTAGAGGGTTTCTGAAATCTGAAAGAGATTATTGCCAGTGTGCAAGTGCAAGATCAAGTGAGAAAGGGGAGACAGGGTGTGGCTCTTAGTCCCTCCATGGCAGTGGCAGCTTGTCTGGTGGGATTTGGAGGAGATGGGCTGTGCAGATCCATGCTCTGTGGCTACATGAGCTGATGGTAACCTAGTATTACTGCCGTTCTTCCTGGGGTCTCCTGTCTATATGTTCATAGACTGCTCCTTCCACAGCTGCAGGTGGAGAGGATGGGAGAAAAAAAAATGGTTGGAAAGGGGAGAGGGCAGCATTTCAGATGTCAGGCTGTGGCATACTTAAGTGATTTTATCTCCCTTTCCCATCTGCTTTTCAGAAGAGGTTGCCTGAAAAACTATTGTAAAGGATACCAACCCAGTTTGTCCATCCCAGTCCCAGGGAGCGAAGCTGTTAGCAAAGATATTTTTCTCTTTCTGATGTGGAATCCTTGTACCTTTTGTCACCAGTGCCTGTCATTGGTTAACCTGTTGGCTGACCTGTGGTTTTCCCGTGCCTCCCTCTGCTGATGCCCAGGGCAGAGACCTCCTGCCCAAGGCAGTGGGGCTGAGCCCCCGGGGCGCTGCAGAGGCTCTTCAGCAGCTCACTCACTCACACCCCAATGAGCTTGAGAGCTCCTGGGCACAACATGTCTGGCCCCAGGACCCAGTTTCCACATTTCCCAGCCAGAGGTGCAGTATGCTGTGCAAGGAGTCTCATGTGTTCCGTGCCCTGTGCCTGGGATGCCTGAGGGGCCCATCTCTGGATCACACCTGCGGTAGGACAGCTGCCCTCAGGCTGGGCTGTGCTGGCAGCAGTTTTGCCTTAGGGGTTGTCTGGGCCCAGCTCCTTTGTCCGCTGTTGTTGAGCGCCTGCTGACTGAGAGAGTCTGTCCCATGTGTCCTGAGCATGCCTGATTTCACTGCCTCAGTACTGCAGGGTGGATTTGCATGCAGGATTCAACTTGCCCATAGGATCACTTGCCTGGGACTTAGGGAAATTAGGTCTCTGAGTTGGATCTGCTGCTCTGGCTGAGCTGCATGGAGTAGAAATGCTGGGCAAGGAAGCAACATCCTTTACATGCGTGTCTCCTTGCCCACACAACGTTTTCCAAGTAGAGCAAATGGATGTATCTGGGAGATTTTTGTGTTGATGATAATTTCCATGATTAGTGTATATGATCAGGGTTTGCTCTGTGCTCCACAAAGTAATTGAGATGGAAACTTTTTCACTGATTCAGGGAGCTGGAGCTTGCTTGCTCGATTTGTCAGGGGTGGGTAAAGCTCATCTCAGTCCTATAGTGGTTTTGTCTGAGTTGGTCGTTTTGTCAGTAGAACTGGGTGGAAATTGTTGCAGAGACCTCGTGCCTGGGTGCATCGAGGCCCCAGTGTGGGCATCAGCTGGGTGCCTTTCCTGCTGCTAGGGCAAGGCTGCTGCAGAGGGTGGCTGTGCTGCAGAGGTGGGAAAGGTTTGACTGATAGATGCTTGCTAAAAACTGCAGTGCTGAATCTTTTATCATATAAAATTGAAGGCAGATATGCTGGAAAGTCAGTAGGCTGCCCTAATGCGTAAAAGATTTCAACAGAGATGTGATATTTCGTATGCTGGTGGTGTTGCTTGAAAGTCATGCTCACCCAGCTACAGCAGGGATTAATTTTTTGTCATCTCCAGCTTTTTTAGAGGAAAGGGCAGAAACTGATCGTATGCACATGATAATCCAGAGAAGAAAATAGATGCTAAACAATCTCTGAAGCTATTTCCTTTCTATACAATGCATAACTGCTGCATGTGGAGTTTCTTACTGCGCACCAGTGACTTAATAAAATGCACTTTTGTTATTTGATCACCTCTTCCTGGCCTTATATACAAGTTACTATCTCAGTTATTTTTATTTTTACCTGATACTAACCTGAGCAATGCAATTAAAATGCCAAAGCCTTACATATCTAATGCAGACTTCCCGTTTCTATGGCAACAAAACTCGACCTTGTACTTAATGAAGGAATATTGGAGTGTGAGTAACTGTGACTTTAAGGTTTAGGAAAACAAAGAGAAGCACTTTGTATTTGGAAATTAGAGAAATAAAATGGAAGTGACCTCTTTGCATAGAAAAAAAATTCCTAGGCTTGGGATACTTCATTAGTAAGAATGAAACCATATTAACGTAATAAGGAGCTCTGTGTTTTAATCTTGTTTACCTAATTAAAATGTAAAAGCCTTTTATAGCACGTGAGAGTCTTTGAGGGCTTTTTCTCCCCATTTTGTTTCCAAAGCTGCTGTGTTTGTGGTTAGGCTAATGAAAATTTGGGCTGCCTGACAACAGATGCATTTTCCTTTTGTACTGGCAAAAATCCACTGGTAGTTTTTGTATTGGCTGAAAAGAAAGGGAGCAAAACGTGTGGCGTTTAATCTACATTTGATCTACAAGCTAGCTCCTGGTCAGTTAGTTTAAATCTGTGTGACAGTGATAAATGCAAACTGCAGGTTAGAGAGCGAATGAAGGAGCAGCTGTCACCTCTTCCTATTTTCTTACAGCTTTTCAGTTAAAATTTTAATAACCATTAAATTTTAATTTAAAACCACCATAGGAAACACCCGATAGAAAAGCAACCACGCTGACAGCAACATATCACAAATGTTTACAGGCCTCTTTCTGTATCAGCATTCCAATAAGTGCTGCACAACATTTGTGGCAGGTTTATTGAGCTAAAGTATTAGTCTGTGCAAGTGAATGTGGGCAAATGGGAAATATGAAATAGAGGCTTCTATTGCAATCTTACTGGTGAAAAAAATTCCACAAGCTAATCCAATTTTTGTGTTTGCTATTTCTTCTGTGACTTTTTAAAATTTTGTTGTGATGCTGATAAATTCATCTTCTGACTGAATGAAGATAGCCAGAATTCAGGGTTTAAGGAAACATTTGATCTAGTGAACTAAGTTTTATCTACTCACTTGTCACAAGACAGCTGAGGCAACCAAAGATGCCAATGATGGTGGTAAATTGCCCCACAGCAAAAGGGAGGATGGGGGGCAGGATAAGACAGATGGAAGGTTGGCTTGTTTGAAAGTTGATCAAGATAAGCTATTGAGAAAAGCAAACCCAGAAACAACATGCTCAGCAAAATCCAGCTTGGAATTGGCTGAGTCGGAGCATATTAAGCTGTGGGCAGGTGGCATCCCGTTTGAACTGGGAGCCTGCATCCTGCTGAGAGCTGTGCTCTTCCACCTCCCAGCAAACTGTTTGGAAAGACAGGTGGTGTCTCTGAGAAGTGTGAAAAAGGCATGACCCAAAATCCTTGGCTTGTGTTTAATTAAATGTTCCCTTTTAAAAATAAACACTTTATTATTGGGTAAAATGCTTCTCTAGGCAGAGACTGAATGGAATCTGGCAATGAGGATGCAGCAGTTATGTGGAAGTTGCAGTGTTTGCACCGCAGGCAGCTGTTAATGGGTTTCTCTAGAGCCTAAATATGGGAGGAAACAAAATGTATTTGATTCTGCATAGCTTTGACCAAAGCTCCTGAATGATATGAATTCCCTTCAAGTTTCCTAGGGATGCTGTCAGGGTGTCTTTGCTGGTGCAGGCTGACGGTCTGTGTGCTCTGTGTTTCAGGGATAGAGCTCTGTCCTCCCGGGCACCGGTTCATGATCACCATGGTGGCGAGCTTCATCGAGATGGCGGGGCAGTTCCTCATGCCAGGGCTGGCTGCCCTCTGCAGGGACTGGCAGGTCCTCCAGGCTGTCATCATCTGTCCATTCCTGCTGATGCTGTTTTACTGGGTGTAAGTATTTCTTCCTCCTACCAATGAGCTCCTGGTGTTGGACTTGGGAGACACTCCACTGCTGGGAATTGTGTGTGCTTCACAAGGCATATGAGCCTTTCCCTTTGTTCTTCCATTCACCTTGTCCAAAGGCTTGACTTTGAAATAAGAAAGAATAAATTCATGATCTGCTGTAGCATACATAAAATAGTTCTTGAGAGGATACATCCCAGCCTAGCTGTTGTCAGATTGTGACTGCATGGCTATATTTTCCCTTAATACTTTTGTTGTGGTTCTGGACTGACACAGTGGGCTTCTTTGATCCAAGAAAAGTTACAAATAACATCTGTCAGCCCTGGAACAAGCACACTTGGATGTTTGGTGTGCCTGAGGTATCCAGCCCTGAAGCAGACTTGATTTTGCCCAAATTAGCACATGCTATGCTGAAATCTGGGTGGCTGGTCTGTGCCAGGCAGTGGCTTGGGATTGTTCCTACAAGGAATTCCCCACTCCCAACTGGTCCCACTCCTCCCTGCCTGTGGCACTGTGGTGTTGGTATGGCTGTCCTGAGAGAAGCAGGATGGGTTTCACCTTGGGAATAGTGCCAGGTCCATCCCCACCATGACTTTATAAACATTCCAAAAGATCTTTCTTTATTGTTCTGTCTGAATAGTGACACACAGTGGCAGCATAAGACAGCGGAGACTCATGACAGCAGCGTTGTACAAAATCGCAACAATAAGAACACTAACAAGTCTAAAATACTTAGTATTGTACACTAAGAAAAATGAGGGAAAAGGCCACTACTCTGTGCAGGACCAAGCTTGTTATGCACCATGGTGAGCTAGGCTGCTAGTTGTGATGCTTGACAAGTTACAACATGTGAAAACTTGTTACAGTATGTAATAGTTACATTTTTGTATTAACTTTTTACAGAGCCCTTCTGTGTTGAGGGTGGTAACCCCCAGTGGGGATTGCACTGCTTATTCCCAAGGCAGACATGCCTCAGCATGGGCAAAGTATGCACTCAGGGGAGTTACAAGGCCCTTGCAAAATAATGGGAGTGGAGGTGGGGGGTTACCCCTGTATTCCAACATGCAACATTTAAATAGCCTCATCTTGACAGTGCTAATCTTGGTGAATAATAAGGGATGTTTTTGTTAATCTGTGATGCTGTTCTTGCCTCCCTTTCCTGCTGTATGTTATACACATGCTGGTCTGCTCCAAAGCTTGATGTAGTGTAATGCCCACCAGCTGAAATACCTGATGTTCACCCCTGGATAAAACACAGTATCAAACAGAACATTTGCAGACATTTGTGTCTGAAAGGATGGTTCAGCAGTATGGAGATGCATAATGAACATGGGGGATGGCATAGAGAACAGGCATCCCTCAGCAGTCCTCTGGAGACCACAGGTTTTCTGGGTGGCTTTGGCAGGGTCTCACACATTCCTGTTGAGAGGTCATTCCTGTGTGACATTAAAAGAGACAGGAAATGCTAAAAATTATTCTGTAATCTGCAAGAGCTCTGTGGCTTTTTAGCTGGGCAGGGTAGGCAAACCAAGCAAATAAGTCCCCCTTATATGTTGTGGAACATAGCAACTTGATAAGTAGTGGTAACAGCCCTAGGATCAGGATTTGTGTTATTCAGGGTTTTTGCATTTGCAGAAATGAACCTTGATTGGGATGCCTCTTTAATTACATTGTCAGTACTGTATGTACTTTTCTGTTAGGCTTTTTGCTTCCATCTGTTGCATACTCTCTGGGAAGTGTTGCCATTTTATTACCTCTTTCTTTCCTTCTGAATGGAACGTGGACCCACAGCATGTGTTACAGATAAAGGAGGAAAACCAACTGATTGGTATTAAAAGAACTGGAGAACTGCATTGCTTGTTAATTCCCCATCATGTACCCAAAGCAGTGAGTCCAATAACAGATGCTGCAAATAGCCCCTGCACTGCCTCCTCCTTCCTCTGTACTGTCCTTACCTCCATCTCCTGCTGTGAGAGTGCTGTTTGCCCCTCTGGGCTGGGGCTTAGCCCTCTTCTCACCTATAATTTTGTTCTTCTGTCAGCAACATGCATGTGGCAAGTTAGACTGTCCCTAGGAGGTGAGTGGCTGAGTGCATTGGGAAGCTGGGCATGGATGGGAGAAAAGGGAGAGGCAACAGATTTGTCTAGGAGGGATGGGCAGATGGGCTTGGATACAAAAGTATGGAGCAGATACCCCTACCGGGCTCTTGGGTCATTCTGGAAGGGCAGAAAGGCATCCATGCAAGCCAGATGTGGGCACAGGGGTTTGTGACAGGTGTATAAAGGTAATTAGAAGTTAGACTCCTTTCAAGTGTGTGTGTGTATTAAAGCCATAAGAGAAGGGGTGCTCCAGTTATGTAAAGACCTTCTTTCTTCTCATGTAAACAAAGGAAGCTCCAGACAGGATGATGCCATGAATGTCAGTAAAGGTATCAGTAATTTAAAATAAACTCCTCCTTCGCTCTAACCAAAACTGAAAGAAGTGGAAAGACGTGGCTGGTTCTTTTCTGGTGCTTTTAGGTAGGATTTACTCGCACCAAGACACAAAGTAGCAGTAACTGGGTTTGTTGACCTGAGGCAGACCCTCAATTGGCAACACTCTACAACTTTTCCCTGGGCATCCATTTTCCATCCATCTGCACAGAATCACAGTTCTCCTTCCTTTGTCAAGGATTCTTCTCTCCACTTGGGATTTCTCAAATTTAAGATCCTTTTTTCCCCAATGTGCCTTCCAGTCATCCCCCTCTCCTCTCCCAAGCAGCAGCTGTGGAACAGGAGATGAAAGTTTAACCCTACCTCACTCCCTGTTCTTTTCCTTGACTGTAAAAATCAAGACCCTTTCCTTGCTGATGGAGGAGGTAGCAGGCTATCAACCAGCTATGCAAAGAAAAAACTGAAAACCAAAGTTCAGCAGGAAGGAGTGCATGCATTGGCTGTGGTTCACCAGGGACAAGCTGTCTGCACACCTTGGAGCAGGAACAGTGAGGGAGCTTGGTGTACTGCCCTAAGGGAGACAGGAAACAAAGGATGGAGTGGCACAGGGGAGTTGTGGTCATGCTGTTTAAAACAATAAAGCTCATGGGAACTGTAAACCCAAGGAATGACCCAAATGGTGACCAAAAGCTGAACTTTGTCGCATTAGCTCATTTTCACACCCTCCATATACTAATGACTGAAATCATCCAAATTCCAACCTAAACGTGAAATGATACCACCTGTAACTCACCTTTTCCCTTCCCTCGAAGAAAACATTATAAATGCAGCTTAATTGAGCAAAGAGGCCAGAGGAGAGTCCACCTCTGTATCCTGGGACTGTCAGCAGGCTGTACCTATCTCCTTTCTCACCACCTGTTGTGCAAGACTCAAACACTCAGCAGTACCAAGTGCTTCTTTGGGAACTTCAAAAAGCAAGCTTGTGTTTGTGATCCTACTTTCAGTGCTACTTAGTCATCCCACAATTTAATGCATTTGTCAATGGCTGTATTATTCATACTTCAAGTATGATTGGTGTGTGCTTCTGCAGTCAGTGTATTTATCACCAGCAACCCAAAATCCTGCATTCCTGTTGCTCAATAAGTGACACTTTTGCATCTGGCCATGAGATTTGTTGAACGTGACAGGACTTCTGCTCTGGCAGACTTAGTGTGTCACACCATTTGGGAATTTGTGAGCATGAGAGTTCTTATTGAATGTGACTGGACTGATGACCTGGACTCAAGGCAGCCCGTGGATTTTTAATGGTCCCTAAGGAACCTCTCACTGCTCACACTGAGTGATGGAGCACCTGAAAGATGCTAGGTTTCAGCACTTGCAGTTTGAGAAACCTGCAGAAGCCAGAAGATAAGAGACATGTTTGTCCCCAACCTGTGATGCCCATCCTCATGGCTCCTTTCCTTTCCCTACATATGGGTGGTCATCACAGGACTTGTTGTTTGGAACCTGTAAGCAGAATGTTAAAAATCTGGAACTTTTATAGGCTGGTGTCTGAGTCTGTACCCTCTCCAGGGCCAAGGATGCAGAGATTTTGCATTTAAAAAAAAAAATCTTAGTACTTTAAAAAAATCCTTTTTCTTTACGAGACTTTCTGCTGGAAGATGTGCCAAATCATCTGTGCAGGGCAAGGGGTAGTAAATAAGCTGACAAGGTGAATGGCTGTCATCATAGTTGTAAGATATTTTTATTGGCTGATATAATTTAGATTACAGTCTGCCTGAGTTCTCTCCTTTTTATTTCTTCTTCCAAAAATACTTTCTCTGTCTCAGTTGGAGGCTTTGCTAAGGTGTCTTCCGAATTGTATCAGCCCTAAGAAATAGTATGATAATGGTGCAATTCACTACTTGGAAGTACAAGAACTGGGCAGCATCCACAGCAAACATCAGTGCTTTGTGAAGGAAATTTGAGGTTTTATTACATATTTGAAGTTAAAAGTAGTTGTTAAATTTGTTTTTAATAAGGTCTTTTGTAAGAGTAGTAAAACTGAGGTCTTAACATGAACAAAAATATACTTAAGAATGAGATCTGAAAGTGTTTGTGTCTTGAGAAGTATGGGAGGTTTTGGGGCTTTGTTCTAGGAGCTACATATTTCTTTTGGTTTTATATTAAAATAAACTAATTTGGAACAAAATGGAGAGTGACCCGTTAAGCTCATTAGTCTGGTTAATATCAGCACTTGAAAGAAACAACTGGATGGAAAATGTACTTTTTTAACTCTGTGCATGTATATATTTCTAAGGCGACTAACAAAATATTATCTTTAGTAGGGGAAGCTTATCATTCTAAGAAGTAATTCTTCTCTTTCATCTGTCTTTAAAAGAGAACCCAGATTACTTCTGTCAGCTGTGTTCTTTCTTTGGTCTGAATTACCATGTGTGAACTGTGCATCTCATTCATGCCCTTCTTGGCAGCAAATATCCACTGCAGGCAGTGCTGCCTCTTCCTCTCATTTCTTTCAAGCGATATTAATGGCACCTGTAATATGTTATAAAATTCCAATGTGTCATATTTCCATGTGATAGGATACTTCCTCTATGATTTGTGAATCAGGGTAAAAGAAAATATCATAAATTTGTGCATTCTGAATCTGTTTTGTCTCTTTTTTGTTTCATAAGTTATTCTTCTGTATTTTGAAATAATTACATAGCTTCTGAGTGGTTAAATGGGCAGCTGAAACTCTACCAGTTCATCCTCTGACAGAAACTTGGAAGCAGCCCTAACCTGTTTTCCCTCTTTAAAGTATTTTCCCAGAGTCTCTTCGATGGTTGATGGCTACACAACAGTTTGAGGCATCCAAGGAACTGATCCTTCAGTTCACACACAAGAACAGGATGAACACAGAAAGTGACATCAAAGGAGTGGTGCCTGGTGAGTTGGACACACAACTGCAAATCCCCCAGCTCTTCTCTAAAGGCTGCACATAGCATTACTGCCCAGAATTAAATTATCTGTTTATTGCCTGTGAATCATCTCATCCCATTCATTCATTCATTCATTCTGCTTTTCTTGACAATCCATTCCAAACTCCAGCACTGTGTTAAAAGCTACATGGCCTGTTGAACAGTCCTAGTAATTATAGTCTTGTCTTGCAGTGCCGTGTGTCTTTAGAGACATCTCTTGAAGAATTTTACCACGGCTACAAGAGTGCGTCTTCAGCTCTGTGTGCCTCTGGAAACTGTGTTTTAAGGAAGCTGCTTGCTGGGATCCTGCCCATCACCCAACACTTACTCTGTTGGTTTGGAGAAGCAGCAGCACTCAAACCCCCTATTCTAAAGTGACAGTCCCGTGGGAAACTTAAACCACATTAGAGTTTCTCTTTAGAGCTTTGCTCCAAGAGCTGTTTTGCTTCCCTCTCCTGCATCATCTGAGTGATGCTGCTTTAGGGATGGGGGAATGATGCAAGTGATAGTGGTAGGGGGGTGCAGTTTCTGCTTGAGAGTTGAAAGTAACAATTCCTTGGTTTACTGATGCTTTTAGAAAGAGTTGGCTCCCCTAATCACCAAAATTGTCACTGAAATAGCCAAGATCTTTTCTTGGAGATTGCTGTGCAGAAGAGACTCTGTGCATGTGTGTATGTGTATTTGTGTAATTACAACAGAGGCAAAGACCTTCTGGATCTTTAGCTCACCAGTGCACCTGGCTCCCCTTTTCCTTCTCACAGGCTTGATTCTGCCCATAAACACCCATTTTGCACTGTCATTTGCAATCTGTGTCAGACTACCCACTTGTCAGAAAATGGTGGAAACATTTCCCCACTTTTCCAAAAGTGCCTGCTCTGACCCCAGGGGCTGCAGGGGAACCTCTGCCAGTGGGTAGAAGTGATGCTTCTGCACTTGTCTGATCCTCGCCAAAGGTCTCTGGGGTAACTGTAATTTCCACCAGTCAGTGTTAAAGGCGTCAGCACTGGAACAGGCTTAATCCAGGATGGAAAACTGTCACCGTTAACATCAGTGCCTAATGAATAAAGCGGTCTCCATCTGTGAGGGATAAAAGGCCCAGTTCAGGATCTCTGGTATGCATACCCAGGTCATTGGTGTGATTTTTGGTGCAGTTGGGCACACTGGTGTTAATTAGCTGGCTTGCATGTAATTGTGTGTCTGGGGTTACAGTTCCTGGGTCTGCATCTTACGACAGGGCTTTGCAGTGTAAATGCCATTTCTCTGGTAAAGTTCCCAAAAGCATTAGGGGTGTGTGAGCCATCATTAACCTCTTGATCTGCATCTCCCCCACCTCATTTTTGCAGGTCTTCATCAGAATAAATGATGGATCTTAAAAAATGATGGGTCCCTGAGCCAAAAATTTGCCTTGGAGTTTCCCAGTCAATTCCTAAATTTGGCTTTTGTCAGTGAGCTTCTTGAATTTGCAGATGGAATCAAATGTATTTTAGGGGAAAGAAAAAACAAATTACCTGAGTTTCCTTTAAGGAAAATAATAGCAACACAACTGTGTGCTGGAGGGATTTATTTAAGCCATGTATAATGATATTGCCGATGGAGGAATGCTAAACGTCAAAATGGCTTTTTATGACTATTATTTGTGACTGATTTCTTTTCTCAGCAGTTTCATGGTAGGAGTACACTCCTGTTTAAGGAAGGGGAAAAAACAGAGCATTATTCCACATCTTGATACTATGGATCCTCTGACTGCAAATACATTTAGAGATAGCAGTTGTCAGTACAACACAATTTGCAATTCATAAATTATTCAGAACATGGTCATTTCTGCCTCCTTGTTGATGATGAGGTTGTTGGGGTTTTTTATTATTTCTTCCCTCACTTTTTTTCTTTAAACTCTTTCTGCAGCCCCATGCTTAAAGGCTTTTCTGATGTAGCCCTGGAGGGAAGCTGTGTTTCTGTAGGAAGAGTGAGAGAGGAGCAGTATCAAAAGAATTAAATAAGATTAACTACAAACTACTGAAGGGAGGAACACCTCTATCATTCTGGGTACATGAGAGTGTTGATGGTCTGAGTGAGGACAGGAGAATAGTAGGATTCTTGAATTAAGAATGTGATCAAGCTGCAGGCCTTGTATCTTGCAGTGGGTCAAGGAACTCTTTCTCTGCCCTTGTGTGCTGTAATAACATGCCCATAGTTGCTCTGGCATGGAATGGGTAAAAAACTGATACTTGTCTGCAGAAAGGATGCCATTGAGCCTGATGCAGACATCCCTTGTTTTCCCTTGATTCCATTGTTGAGCTTTCCTATCTGTGTGAAGGGATTTTTTTGTTTATGATTTGTTTTATTCTTTGTTTTCCATCTGAAAGGGCTGGAAACTGTTTTGCTCTATTTAGGGGCCATTGTGTTGCTGTTTGTTATTCCTCGCTGCATTGTTGTAACAGCCTCCCGTGATTGAATTACTCCCAATGCATTTAAATGATAAACTGCTCACTTGCAGTCCCTTCCAGCTGAAAATCCCACTGTAACTTTACTCATGCGTACCAGTCAAATTAGTGTATCCAATATAACAGATCATTACAAGAGTTGCAGGAATTTCATGTATACCTATTTTGACACTTGATATGAGTTCCATAGCAAAAAGAAGCAGCGTTCAAGAGGACGAAGGATTTCTGGGATGCAAAAAAAATTAATTTTGAATTGCTCTCCAAGCAATGAGCTGGCGGATTTTCCTTTCTGAAGAATCACACCATTTCCACTGCCTGCTGAAAGCTTTTGCTTATCCATTTGGCCACTCTGCCTGTAGTGGAGAGTGCCACTAACCATGTGTAAGGCCTCTTTGCTCTGTGGGGAGGTGGCCCCTGTGTGAGGTGGAGGGAAAAAAAAAGGAAGCAAAATTTATCTGCTGTTTTTGATAGTCTTTGGGTTGAAGTGGTTGCCAGTGCTCTCCTGGGAGATATCTCTAAAGACAACAACTAAAAGTCCAGAGAGTGATGCAGCTGCAGCTGCAAGGTCCAGCAGCTGCTGTAACAACCCGTGCCAGGAGAAAATGAGGGTGGGCAGCTGATGGGCAATGCCCAGCCAGCAAGATGGAGTGGGAGTGTGCTTACATTGGAAACAAATTAAAGACAGACAAGGGATGCTGGTAGGAGTCTGGAGTGTTGAAAATTTACATTACCCTTATCTTCAGTAGCCTGTCCCAGGGCTTTTGTTGGTTGCATAAAGGGACCTTTTTGCTCAGCAGCTTTAAGTGGCATTATTTTTGAGTGCTTGGTGTACCTTGTGATTTTGGGCAGGAGTAATTTGCCTTTACAATGAGATTTTTGGGTTTATGCGATTGCATTTTCTTCTTAAATGCTTAAGAAACATAGGTGAATTAGACCTGGTTAAATTACCCCTAGTATGTTTTGACTCAAAATTTCACCAGTTGGCTTCAAACTTTACCCTCTTTTAGAAATAAAAGTTTAAATCTGTTTTTGTATCAAGGAAATTATTTTTATTCAACTGTGTATTGAAATGTCATTTTTAAAACATGCTTGCTGAATTTTTTGACAAATGTTTCAAAATATTACCCAAAAAAAGTAATCTTCAATCATGAGCAAATTAAACATTTTGGTAATATTAATTCAGTACAGATTTTTCACTACCAGTTTCTCCAGAAACTTCACCACCTCTTCCTTGATCTCCTGTAGAACAAGAACCAAACATATATTTCGGTGCAGCTACAGGACAGTTGTTTTGACCTTAGTGTCACAAATGCTAAGAAAATAAGAAGGTTGTTTAACAAACAGGAGAAAATAATGTTTAGGGGAATTGTAAATCCTGAAGCATCAACCATCCTTGCACCTTCTGAAGGTGTGTTACAATTTAGGTGGCTTTCATTATTTTTATAGCATGCACTCTTTGTCTTTGTGTGGGGTTGAAGAGTCTGTCTGTGGTCTGGAACAGATTGTCTGGTGCAAGCTGACCTTGGCTGCACCGGCACCCAGCCCTGCTCTGTTTGGGTGTCCCAGGAAATGCTCCACTTGAGACACTGCTGTATCAGCAGCTGCCCAAGTGTCACACGTGATGCTTCCGTGGAAACCCACCCCTGTGTGGTTCTCTTTGGCTTCCCCTGTGTGGGGAGACATTTCAGGTGTTCCTTAGCATGAAAATAACTGTTTGGCCAGGCTGAAAAACAAAGCTCCCTTTTTGCTCGTCTCTGGATGGAAACACAAACCAGTGGTGCTCTTCTGGGCAGAGAGGTTATAGCTGTTCCTTCCCAAAATTCCCTTCTAAGCTTAGAGAAATAATATTGATGTGATCACAAAAGATGGACAGCAAAGGTAAAGCACCCAGCTACTGCCAGTACTTCAGCATGCAGGACACAACATGGAGAAGATGAGGGGGTACGGTGGTGATAAGTACTCTCTGTGTGTATGCGTGTGGATTGCGGTTAGGAAAGCTGTGGTTTTCAGGGAGTTTCCCTCTGAAGAAAGAAAATTAATTATCTTTCACCTTTCTTGCTGCTGAACAACATGCTGCCATTACTTTTCTTTAAACATAAGCTCCTTTTCTGTTTTGTTTTGCTATATATATGTATTTTTCCTAAGCATGAGGCTTGAATATGTAATTATATGCATTTTCCTTTTCCACTGGGTAAATAGCAGAGGGAAGGGTGAAAATGCCTTGTGTCTGAAAGTCAGTCTCTTTCTCTCTCAAGCTTTATTCATAACCTTAGACCATCACACCTATCACTGCACTACTGGTTTAAAACCTATGATAGGTGAAGAGTGTATTAGCTGGAGAAGAAAAGCAAGTTTCCTGGCTCCATAATACAGGTGATTCCATGTGATAGTGAAGTACAAACCTGCCACGTGCCCTCCTTTGCCAGTTCCAGTTTCTTGGGTCTTTAATGGTGTTAAACTTAAATGTTCCATGTAGCTCACAGAGGATGGTCAGGTGAATGTGGGAAATGTAGTTAAAACAGTTCAAGGTGCTGCTTGAAGGCTGTGTGTCAGCCACAGAGATTTCTATCTTAAAATTTAAAAAAAAAAAAAAAAAAAAAAAAAAACCCCACCCAGTGATTTCTGTTGTCCTCTTGTATGTTAAATCAGTTTCAGGAGGGTCTGGGTTTCTCCTGCTGGGGCCCCTGTTGTCCAGCAGCAGGAATTGGTGCAGTCTGCAACTCTTTCAGGTTGTGCTGTACATAATAGTGATTAACAAGGATAAAACTGGTGAGTTAGGTCCTCTTCTGGCTGGGTCTACAGTAATGGAAGAAGAGAGCCCATGCATGCCCTGACTGTATCCTTAGCAAAGGTAGTAGTGATATCTGACAGGTTCAGATTTTGGAGGGATCTGGGGGAAAAGGATGCACTCTACTGAGAATGTGCCTTTTGATGCCATTGGGAAAAGCCAAATCTGCTAGAAAATTTAAAGAAAAAAAAAAAAAAAAAGAGGGAGCTGTCAGCCCCTATTTCAGTTTGAATGACTCTCTCTCACTAGTTGAGTCCTCTGCAGACTCTGGCTGGCTGCTCTCCAGCCTGTTGATTTGTGCCCTGCTGGCACACTGGCTCTTTGTGCACAGTGCTACCTATCCTCCCAGAGGAGCCAGCTTTACAGGGCAGGAACCATGTGCAGAGGGCTGGCAGCAAGCCCTGGTGCTGCCAGCGTTTGCCCAGCCCATGGGCAGCAGAGGAGAGGGGACTGGTGAGTCCAGATGTGGCTGTGAAGGGTAGGAAGGGAGACCTCGAGACCCAAGTGGAAGTGGAGAGCAGTAAGAGGGAACCAGTGGCCAGAGGAGAGAGGAAATAAGAGACCTTAAAAAGTTGTGGGAGCAAAGAATAAAGATTGTTGGAGAGGACTTAGAGAGTCAAGGGCAACCAGGGACTGGGGGGAATTAATGGAGGAGGAACAGAGGAGAGCTGGAGCAGGGAGACCAAAGGGGCTGCAATCATCTGCTCCCCGCCTCCTTCCAGAGCAAGCTGTCAAGCCCAAGGATTCAGTCTCAGAACTCTTCTTTTGCAAAATTCACTCCTAAAATGTTTGCTTCACCCCTCCCTGCTGCCCAGCTCGCTTGCCCTGTAAAGCTTGCTGAGGTTCCCTCCACAGCTCCCCCAACAGAGAGCAGCAATGCGTGTGTGGGTACCTGCAACCTGCTGATGGCCACAGCTCCACACAGGGACATTGGAGGTGCTCTTTGTGTTGTTTTGGGGTTTTTTTTTTTTAACACTGATGATGTTAGAAGAATGTAAGCATTGACAAGTCGTGCTCTGGGAAATACAAGAAGTCAGGTTGCCTGGGCAACCCCTGCTTGGCCTCCTGGCATGAAGGCATGATTTTAATAACATGATTACAACCTATTTTTTCCACAGGCCATAGGATGGACGAATCAGTGCATAGGATGGACGATGATGTGGGAATGAAGCTGTTGTCTGTTCCTCATTTGTTGCAGAATTTGGAAGGTGTGTAGTGAATGAGGCAGAGGGTTGCAGAAGGAAAGAGGATAGTGTTGGGGAAAATAAGCTGAATACCTCCTGAAGAGCTGTGCTCATTCCCTGGGTCTGTCAGGGATGTTCTTGTTCTTCCATCATGTACAATGATGGAGATTTCCCTGGAATCAGGCCCTTTCAGTGCTGTCACTAATCATAATTCCTTCAGCGTCTGTCTCTAGCGTGTAGTTCTGGGGCTTGATTTGCAGAAAGATGGGAGCATTTATATCAACAGCTACAAGGGATATTGCTGCATGATTTTTGCTCATTCTGGACACAAAACCTATTTTATCTCCCTGCCTGCAAACCAGGAGTAATCTTTGCCCTTACTCTTTCAAGAAGTGGTAGAGATTATTTCATTTGCATTTATGAAATATGTGTATATTCTGACAGCACTGTAGGAATGTCTCTAAGGAAATCTACGATTTTTTGTACTCACTGGGAAGTTTGGATAATGAGGCTGAGGGGTACGTGTTGAATGGGAAAGGCAGAGACCTGTTTAACATCTGCCCCTTGGATGACTGCAGTGAACATTCTGGGGGAAAAAAACTAATGTGTGATCATCTAAATGCTGTATCATAATGCACATGAGCAGCTGAAGATTGCAACAGCAACCTCATGTCTGACTTCTCAATCTTTTTTGAATGTAATTAGAAATACAGGATTGAAATAATTCATTGCTTAGCTGTTACAGTCCTAGAGTTATAGAAGTGCTCTCATGAAAGGAGGTTCATTTTAAATGCTGTTAGTATTTATGACCAGTGCTTTTGTTAGAAGGCCATTCCAGTCTCCATATTCCTCTTGTACTGCAGGTACATTTTAGCATTCAATTCAAATACACTATAGCTGTCTGCATTTGTTCTTTTTTCCCTTTCCCATTTGCTCCTGTCTGTGCCTATCTTAAATCTCTTTCTCCTCATGCTATATGAGAAGAGAGCACCCCTACTCCTGTACTGAGATGAAGTTCTCCTCTATCTCCTCTCCTTTTATAAATGGGCTTGCCCGTTTATATGGGCTTTCGTTTCTCAAATATCGATTACCAGAATTGTGAAAGAATTCCAGTATTTCATTGTCTGAATTGCAAATACATCGTGGCTGCATTAAACTGATGCCATATAGTCAATTATGTTCAAGTAGTACATAACCAAGTCCAACACAGGTTTTGCTTATCTTCCACCAGAAAGATTTCCCCTTAATCACTGAGAATTTTGCCTTGTATTTCACATTTTCACTTACTTTTGACACACACTTGATCTCAAGCTCACCCAGTTCCCTCTGATGGCCCATTTGCATTGTCCTCACATTTGATAGTAAGGTAGTGCCTCACTTTGTCACCAGCAGACCTTATTGGTACATTTCTGAGGGTTTTGCCAAGCTCCCTACGCAAGTTATTAAACAAGATTTTTTTTAAAATAAGACGAATCATCCCACTACTAATATCCTGCCACCCACTTATGATTTCTATTTTTCTATGCTTCACTGTTCTCCGCCCATCAGTCAGTATTTTATCTACCTCATAATTTCTGTACATGGCTTGAGAGCTGAACAAAAGTCCTGGAAAGTATAAATAAACCTGTGTACCAGTAACTCTGCCTGCCTGAGAGTAGATTGCTTCATCTCTGTGTTTTGGACTGGTGCACCTCCTGCTGCAGAGCTGTCATGCTCCAGGGATTGATTGAGTCTCTGTGCTAGGCTTGCATAGATCTTTTCATGTTCAAAGAGCTACTGACAGTATCTTTTGGCAGCCAGAAAAATCCAGCAGAAGTCCATCACCACAGGACACTTGTCATTTTGGACATAATTTTTCAGTGGCTTGATTTGGGCTTTTGTCTGTTTTGTCTATGCCAAGTGATGCAGAGATGGGTGGCTTCATCTGAAGGCTTTCAAGATACTTTCTGATTTTGAAAGGCATGCTCCTGAAATGCAGAGGGTCCCATGAGATTTCAGCAGCATTGCGGGTTGGAAGCTGGTAGGGTTCCCCTTCCCACGAGACTTTTAAACTCTGCCAGTGAATAGTTCTGATTTCCACTGAGATGTAAAGAGTTAGCTTGTTGACAGTTTTCCTACTGAGTCCCTGAATAGGAGCCTAGAGTGTGTGTGGGCTTTGGAGTATGGGAAAACTTATTAGGGGCCTCTGAATAAATGGATAGAAACATTTTTATATTCCATACTCTTCCTTTTGGTAAATCAAAACTCAAACATTTAATGCAAATTCCTCCTGTAGTGGTGACTTCAGTGTAAGTGTAAGGAGTAAGTTGGGTGTACAGAGAGTTCTTCTGGTGTTAGTTCTGAGAAAGCAATAGTTTGCTTCCATGAGATTTTAATATGCTTTGGCTTGACTTTTAATATCTTAACTTTGACCTATGAAGTCAGTCAGCCTGAGAGCTGTCACTCTCCTGATGCTCATCAAAGTCAGTCAGAGCAGGTCCTTTCATGCAGGCAGGCTCCCTCCAAAGACAGCAGGTCACTTATGTGAGAGCCACTTCTGTCGCTGATGACTTCTCTGCAAGTCACATAGCTTATTTGTTCCAATTGGAATGATATTTTGATTATTGCAAATCGCTGATTTTGGAGTGCAATGAAGAGTTTTGGTGAGTATCTCACTAGTATTCATAGAAACAAAGGAGGGAGAAAGCCATCAGAAAGATGGATTGTGTTGGAGACTTGGAGACAAGTCATTCATCTAAAGCAGGTGACTTGAACTTGGAGTTTTAACATCATAGAGGGATGCAGGAATAAATAGCTGGTATCACAAGGGTGTCAATAAAAAGCCAGGTTCTGTTTGCATTCTTTGCAAGGTTTGAGGCCAGATTCTTTTATCCCCCCACACTTTTTTTTTTCTCTCCTCCCTTTTTCCCCCCTTTTTTAATGCTTGTAATGCTGTTACATCTGTAGTAGAGACATTTTTGTATAATGCTGCGATGTATCCATGGAGTTTAACCCCCATGAGAGCTGAAGCAAGGGCCCACTGCAGAAAGACTGCTGCAAGAGTAGGGTAGAGAAGGGGGGAGCTCCTCTGCCGTGTGGGACCCTCACTGCAGCTGACACAGGAGGTGTTTTGCAGTTCACACAACCAAGTGAGACTTTGCTTGAGGGCAGAACAGCAGTTCAGTGAAAAACACTGATGGGAACTAGTTCAGAAGTTGGGGGGAGGCCTGAGTGCACCTGAGAAGGATGCATGACAATACACAAAGAACATATGGATTATAGGAACCCCTGACGTATGGACAAAGCAGGAGCGGAGGGCAAAATAACGTTTAGTTCCAAAGAAAAGAGTAGCAAAGTTGAGTGTTGCTTCTCTTAATTTTATTAAGTTGTGGCTCAATACAGCATGTATTTACGAGTAAGTCTGCTCTCTGTCCTAAAAGAAAAAAGCAGAAATTTCTCTGAGAAACAAACAAAAAACCCTATCAGATTAAGAAAATCTGAAGAATATGACATGTGTACCTTCTGCTGACAGAGGATGTTTTACTTTATAAGCCAAAACTGGTCATTCTTAGTTTGAGAGTGAACCCTTTTGTCCACATAAAATCTGTGCAATATGTGTTGTTCAGGTACTGATTTTCATTGTTGCCCTTCAGCTGAAATAGTAAACACCCACCAACAGCCTTTCAAAACCCTCGTGCTTCTTCTAGTGCTTGCTTTGACTTTTTTTTGCTGCAGAAGGTTTGGCCTGGGCTCAATCACGGGCTTTACCATTATGTTTTATCTGACTGCTTCCATTGTTCTGAATTATTTTGTTCCCACTTACTCCTTCCTAGAATCTTACTACAAGAATTATTTTGACCTTGTTCTTTGAGCTTAGGTTCTATTTTTTTTATTGCTTATATTTTAATATGGCCCCGATCCATTGCTGAGCCTGAAGAAGGGTTTTGTAATACAAATATTAATTTAACCAATTTCCTCTTTTGCTCTACCTTAGTTTTTCTGCTTTTGTGAGCTTCATGCTGCACAGATTCTGGGGAGAAATGCCCATTATCAGGCTGTTAGGAACGTAGTATAACAATATTCTGCCTAAGTACAATTATTAGTGTAAAATACCCTTTGCCGCTTTTGTCGGAAGCCTTCTCAGTAGTCACTCCAGAGAGAAGGCCAGGAGTGACCTGTGAGCAGTTAACAGCTCAAGTATTTGCATGTAAATAGCGTTTGCCTGATTTATTATTTTTGCTATGCACTTTTCAAATAACAGCTGGCAAATGTGGTTTTTGTTTAGTTTGTAAATTCAGGTGACGATTTTTTTTTTAAACCCCCACCCCCCCATCCCCCCCAGCTTGCTTTTATTTTCTCCCGTTTTGCATCTCTTTAGTAGGTTGCTCTTGAGCAGAGTAAGGCAGAGGTCAGGGCAGGCCAGTGTGGGCGACTGAGGACACCCGAGCTCATTGCGTATGCACGAAGGGAACACGTGCACCCTCCACCACAGGGCCACACTGCTGCCTTTGAAAGACAGGCTGGAGAGCAGCAGTGAAAGCCTTTACTCCAAAAAACAGACCTAGTCCGTGCTCCTGGAGGGCATTATTTTTGTGACGCTTCTTTGTAGCTACGGCTTCTCCTGCTTTTATTGGATTTGTTGCTCACTGATCCGGTAGCTTGGAAGCAGGGGCTGCTTTGGCACGCTTAGGTAGGTGTTCAAGCTCTAACTTAATGATACTTGGGAAATAAGCAGTGCCCGTCATTATTGTCCCGTGCAACAAGGGTATCAGATGCAACATTTTTACGGCCATGTGTGTTATTTCAGCGTTGCAAAGAAAAGTTCACTTGAAGCTGCCCAGCACTGGAGGGACATGGTGGGGTTTTGGTTCTGAAATGCAAAGACACCACAGCTGCTGATGCCCAATAATTTTTCTTTAAGGAAATGTCTTAACGTTTAGGACATCCATCTGAAAAAAAATTTAAATATTTCAAAAGGGAACGGAGTGGAAGACAGATGAGCTGACATAATGTCCTAGCCACTTCATTCTGAAACTTGCCTTTGAACAAACTTCAAAAGTTTGTTACCCATGAAAAATGAGTTTGAGCTCCAGTCCTTTCCATGGCTTTTTACGTTTGCATTGCACAAAGGGAGCAGAGCCTGTAGCTGCACAAGTGCCGTCCTTCCTGTGGAGAGGTTTAAAAATTAACAGAATCCTAGAGTTCTTCAGGAAATTTGCTATCATGCTTGTAGAGGTCAAGTTCCATACTGCTCCCACTTTACATACACATTTGTAACTGGGAGAAGGTTTGGAGTACGAAGGAGTTCTTAGTTCTTTTGCCCCAAGAAGGTAAAGGGAAGCCTGGAAGGAAAGAAGGAACCTGTGCTGGACTTTAGGCAGGCAGTTCAGTGTTTTTATACTTCCTGTTAATGTAATCAATGGTGTTCTGCTCTCCAGAATATCCCTCAGAATATCTTAGTTCACAAGTAAATCTTCTCATTCTCCTCAGAGAAATGATAATTCTGATTTGGTTTGTTTCAGAGCTGGAAAAGGAAATCACCAGGAGACCAAAGAAAGTCTGCATTGTTAAAGTGGTGGGAACAAGGAATCTGTGGAAAAACATCGTGGTGTTGTGTGTGAACTCGTAAGTCCGATCTCTTTGTTTCAATAGTTGTGTGGTGAGTGAACTGGAGCAGCAGTGGGAAGGGATGAGACGGGAGTTTTGAAATCATTTGTGCCCCAGGAGTGCAGGTTCAAGTTGTTTAGGGCTGTGGTGCAGGGGAAGATGCTGCTTGCCAGTAAATACAAGTTGCTCCCTTGTATAACAGCTGTGCTTGGTGGGTCTTCAAAAGCAGATTGCAAAGTGCCTCAGCGCTCCCAAATCATGTGCAGGGGTCACAGGGAGAACGTGCAATCTTCAGCGTGTGATGCTTACCTCCTATGGCTTCAGGACATGCTCATGTGGGCAAAAACAAGCATCAGCCTGAGGGTTTTGCAGGTTACAGGCTGAGACCTTCTGTCCAGAACTGAATACCTTATAAAGAGGAGATACATTGGCTTGCAATTTCTGGAAGGGCACCTGCAGTGCGTTTTCTAATTTTTTCATCTTGTAAAATGCCCATTTGAATTTTTCATGGGTTTTTTTCAAATGGGAGATGGGGATGGAGAAGACCCAGCATCCCCTTTGTCTGCTAGGTTTCAAAGTATGTAGCCCTCTTGTGACTTTTTCTTCCTCACTTCAGGGCACTGCTCTGCAGCCCTCACTCCTGTTAGCAGGCTTATGGATCAGCCATCACCCAGAGGGGACAGCCCCTGTGCTGGGTCAAATACTCATCCAGAAGCACACAGACTTCAGGGGTCAGTCTCCAGTGTTACTGGTTGCAGAACCAACTCTGGTTTTATGAGTTTTGTGTCTCTCTTCCACCCACCAGTGAGGAACTCCCTTTGTTCTGAAAGAAAGCTTTCTCCTTAGGCTCACCAAGCACATTTAATAGACAGTGTTAAATGTATTTGGGAAAACTGTTTATGTGGGGAATTGTCCCCTTCTCCCTCACCCACATTAATTTGCATATTTGGAAATTCCCTAAGTCAGAACTAGGCAGCCCAAAGAATAACTTCTGGCATTAGCACAGGGAGGCTGTTTGCCATCCGAGCAGAGCATTGCTTGCATCCAAGCAGATGTACATCTGAGGAAATAGATTTCATATTTGTTTTTAAGGGGTGAAAAGAAAATATTTAATTTTACTTCTGTTATTCCTGTTAGATAGGGCTGTGCTGAATTTTTAGTACATGGAGAAGGAATCTTTTGCAGAGAACAGAAAGAAATTAAGGGAGACAAGGATTTAGTTTTAAAAGTATCTGTTATGAGCTGCTCACTAAGTTAAGAGAATAAAGTAATTCTTAGGGAGCAGGCTGGAAAGCAAAGTCCAGATGATACAACAGTTTAGCTTATAGTCATGGCCTCAGTAGTAACTTCTGCAATTGTATTTGCATGCATAGAAAAGAAAGAAGAAAAGCTGGTTAACTCTGCCCTTTTATTAGTACTGTTTTGCTGATTAATATTTCTCTTATGGGAAGAGTCAGTTGTAATATAGTTGTTGAAAGCAAATGTCATTTTTGTGTAACAGCAAGCACTTGTATGAGGTTTTTATGAGGTGCAAGGTGTGTGGTATTGAGGGCGAGGTTTTGAACTAGAGCATTGATTCACAAGTTTGCAAGAGAAGCTCCTCAGGCCCTGGGCTGTCATGTACTCAGTGGCTGCATATCCCCCCCAGCTTTTTCTATGTTTATATTGATATCCAGTTCACACTGACAGAGCTTCAAATTCCTGACCTTCATGAGGATAGAAGTGTATCAGTGTAATGTGCCTGCCATCCTTTTTTTTTTTTTTTTTTTTTTTTTTTTAAAGACCTTGATCTGTGCCTCCCACTCTCTCAGGCACTGTTAATTTGTGCCATGAGATTTGTCTTGTATAAGTGCCAGGGACAAGAGGTTCTTCCTGGCAGAGGTGCTCGAGCTGTGATGGGTGCAGTTGAGAGCATTGACCTCTCCTGTTGCACCCCTGTTGCTATTCTGTTCCACATCAGGGGTGATGCTGGGGCTTCTCATCTGACTCCAGCCCCCTGTTGTTTCTTCTTTGTTTTGTTTTTTATTTTCTATTTTCTGGAGGAACAGGGTGAGACAGGAGAAAGAGGTATGAAATGTGATGATAAGATGTTGATCAGTGGCATCTCAAAGAAACTTTTAAAGAGGAGGAGTCACATTGCTATAAAGAGTGGTGTAAATGTGTGTGTAGACTGAATTAGAGGTTATTGTTTCATAATTGTAATAATCATTGCAGCACATACAACTTCAAATACTCCTTTCTCAAGGGCTTTCAGTTTTAACAGGCTAGCTTGGGAAGTGAGGTGTAATGCTTCTGTTTGGTATGACCAAATGCCGCAGGCAGATGTGTGTTCCTGGTGTTTTGCTGTCCAAGCACAGAGGCTACTTTGTCACAGCAGTGCTGGTAGCTGTCAGCACGTGCACTGGGAACAGAGAGATGTGCTCCTCTGGGAATGGGATTTCTCAAATACAATGGGAAAACCTAGCACACACTAGGAGTTCTTCTAAAGTTCTTCATTCCTTGATCATGCCATGAGCAGCAGCTATATGAATAAAGCCAGCAAATATTGGTTGAATGGAGATTTTTTTTTTCTTCTTTTGCTCCTTTTTATCAATGCTTATGTTCACAGTAGCACCTAGAGATAAATTTTTTAACTTAAAGGTGTTGTATTCCTGCATTAATACCTCCCCACACTGAATTACAGTGCAGGGTGTGTTCTGCCCTCTCAGCAATGGTCTCTGTTGCCCTCTCCTGTTTCCCCCAGGCTGACTGGTTATGGCATCCACCACTGTTTTGCAAAAAGCATGATGGGGCACGAAGCGAAGATGGCGATCACCCACAACTTCTACGCGGACTACTACACCATGGCTGGGATCGCACTGGCATCCTGCCTGGCCATGTGCCCCGTGGTCGGGTTTCTGGGCAGGAGGGGAGGACTCCTGCTCTTCATGATACTTACAGCTCTGGCATCACTTCTGCAGCTTGGCCTTCTCAACTGTAAGTTGGAGATGAGAGCTTTTCAGGACCACACAAGCCTGACATGCAAATAAAGGACCAGGAAATACTAGCATTTCCTTTGCCCTTCCCAGATTTGTCATATTATACACCTGCATAGTTTTAGAATGTGAATTTGTCTGAAGGTTTCTCCAAACACTTGTTTCTCAGTCTCATTAACAAAAAGGCACTGTATTCTGGATGATTCCCATGGTGAAGCTTATTGAGCATTGTTGCTGTATCTGGGGTAGTCACCAAGAAAACAAGAAATGCTTTCAATTTTATTTTAGTGAAATAGCCCTCAGGGAAAGAGCTGTATACAGATGGGTGAGGGAAAACTTTCCCACTCAAGTCTGCTTCTCAAGTGGCCTCTAAACCATGCAGAAGTTGGGGCAGAAGGTGTATGTCCTCTGCCTGCTCTTAGCATCTTGCTATGAACAGGTAATATGCATGGAAATTGTGCAGCTGGAAGAACAGTTTTAATACACTGTGTATGTATGGTTCATGTGAATGTATACACATTTTGGGAAGTACACAGCATTTCAAGTGGATTGTTCCTGCAAAAAGTCCATGTGTCCTACCTCTTCCTTTCCAGGCAGTAACTTTTTTCTGGCCCTTTTGAGCTGCTTCAGCTGTTAAAACTGCTATAGAAATATTCCCTTTCCTTTTTTGATTTTATTTCATTCTCTTCTTTTTTTGCTGGTTGAGAAGGTTGAATTTGATGAATCAGAGAGCTGTTGAAACAGAGGGAATGTGGGGTGTGCTTTGCCACTGTTACAGTTGCCAATCATTAGAAGCCTGTCTCATAAAAGCCTGCCCCAAGGAAGGGGGAAGAGGGTTGAGACATACTTTGGACAAACTGGATGTGAGAACACCAGAACACTGCTTATTGCTGGTTTTAATTTCTAAGTTTAGAAATAATTGGGGGCCTTAATAAGAAAAAGCGTTTTGCATTGTGGATGGAAAGTTTTCACATTCTTACACACCGAAGGCAGCTCCGAGCCAACGGGAATTGTTCATATTTACAGACTGTGTTTCCTGGAGGCATTTACTAAGTTAACTTTTAGCAAACAGGCTATTTGTGGGAGTGTAGGAGGGAAACAGGGAACCTCTTTCATGACATGGAGGAAACTCCAGCATCGTGTGTGTTTACTCCCAGCTTGGCACAGATGTTTACATTCCCTTTGAGCACACATTTACCATGTCCAGCAATCCCAGCTGAGAGTGGGAGCATTCCCGTGGCTGCACCTCATCCTGTCTGTTGATGGACTGAGACCATTCAAGTGCCAATTCATGCTGTGCATGTGTGCAATCTCCCAAAACTCCATGTTCTTCTGGGGGTGTCCATGAGGGTCTCTCGACACAGACTTTACCAATTTTAATTTTTGTTTTAAGGGTGGGAAATGTTTGTTGAGGCAATAAACACACACTTGCTTAGTTGAGAGACAGTGTGTCAGGGCCTTTAGTCTGCTCCAGAGCCATGAAAATCTGGTTGCACTTTTTCAAAAAAAGATGGATGAGCGAGATGGGAGGCAACACCCTGTAGGACTCATTACAACATTTTCCATAACAGGTTTAGGTGGATTTGTAAGCCAAGTTGCCATAACTAAGATCAAGCATGGCTTTAGGTGCTTTGTGCTACATTAGTACTGCCAGTGCAGTGCCCTTGTCAGCTCTTCTGACTCCGCTCTTTTCTTTGTGAGAAGAGGAGGCAAAGGCAGCCTTGAACTTCAGAGCAACTCTCCCCACTCTTGACCGTGGCCACCTCTTCCTCAAAAGAACTTGATGTTGTTTGGAGAGAAACAGTGGCCATCTTTATTATGGAATCTGTCACAGCATCTTGCGTGTTTTAATTTAGCGTGATTTGGTTGTAACTGGAAAATGAAATCAGAATTTGAGAATGGTGAGAGAGGGGGATATTCTCTACCAGCCACAAACCTGCAGCAGACCTTGAAGCTCTCCTTATCTGACCCCTCCTCTGAACTCTGGAGCGTCCCTGGGAAGTCACAGAATCCTAGTGGGAGGTGACCCACAGTGCTGTGCCCAGCTTGTGCTGATGCCCTTCCCCTTGCTGCCCAGTGCTCCTGTATGGTTAGAGTTGGTGGCTAGTGTAACACACGGACCACCAGCTCATGATTTTGGAGAGGAATAGGTCTCCCACCAGTCTGACAGCACTGATGCCCAGATTTTGCTCTCTAACTCAAGCTTCTGTTGGCCATTCCCTCAGGGCTGCAGCAGGAGGGCATTTTCGCTTCTCCCCCTTCATTAACAACAAAGAGGCCTTTGTGTTAATCCCAGTGGTAATTCTGGGGCTTTTAAATATGCTTTACTGCTGGTTTGTTATCACTGTCTCATTAGCATGCTGCCCTCCAGCTGAGATGTGCCTGGAAACAGCATGTCCTATCTGGTGGCCAGGGAAAGATGTGATGGTTTTGGCATGGGAAAGAACTGGGAATCAGAGGGTAGGGCTAGAGTGGCATTTTTTTTTTTTCTTTCAGATAAATAAACATATAAAAACTGTATGTTCTTGTTTTCTTTCCCTTTCTCTTTTTTATCTTTCTCTGACTTCCATGGTCTTGGATGCAGTGATTGGAAAATACAGTCAACTTCCAGACTCAGGTATGGTTTACAGACAAATCTGCATCATATGGGAAGCACTCCCCCAGGAACTGGTAGACCCAAGAGGCCTGGGCCAAAGCACCCAGAGCAGAGCTGCTGCCACAAAGGGGTGCAGGGGGAAAGTCCACTCGTGTGCAGTGCCTTGAGACCCCACTCACAGGCAGGACTGCTCATTTATGTGCAGCCTCTTTGTGTAGCATCCCCTCCACACAGGCATGTCAAGAGAGGGTGCACAGGTCCCCCAGGGTTTGACATACAGGATAAGGCTTTTTCAGAAAGCCTCCTTCTGAGAAGCAGCATTCCCAGTTCAGGAATCTCTGATTTTTTTCCTTTTTTTTTCCAGAAAAGAAAAGGGGACTAAAACACCTTAAGAACGCTTTTGATAAGGGGTCTTAAACACCTAAAAAAAAATACTTTCCCAAGCTGAAATACTGTAAGAGCAATGCAGTGACAAACCACAGGGAAACAAAATTTACCTTTGTGTATCAGATTTGACAGACCTGTCCTTACTCAGCTTTTCCAAGGCCTGTTCTGCTGAGCAGTCATGACTCCCTGAGTGGGTCAATGGTGTAGCATCACCCACTATGCAAGGGTGACCAGATACCAATGGTTCTCATGGTGCTGTGCCCACATCCTCATCAGCAGGCAGATTTTGCTCTCTCCCCCAGACTTGGGGTGCATTGCAGAAAGGGCTTAGCCCTGAGCAGGCTGTAGCACGTTTCAGAAGATGTAACCAAAGAGCTCTCAAATACCTTTTGCTCTCCTGACAGCTGATATATTCAGCAAGAACAAAAGCAGGTGTTAATTTTCATTGGATCCAACCCAGACAGTATGCCTGCTTGGGACTGCACACAGCAGTTCTTTCTTCAGGCAGTCCCTGGGACATGTGCGTAGAAAGGTGAGGGAGCATTGGCTGCAAAGTTCCAGTCCTTTCCCCAGTGCTCCTGTCAGGCCTGATGTGTTCCCTTTGTATGGTGCAATAGTTTCTGTGAGTGATGTGGCCTCCTCGCTGGCCAGGACAGGCCACACGAGCTTATACAACCCTGGTCAGAGATGCCAGCCCTGCCCACAGAAGGTGGTGAGCAGGGGTCAAGTGAGAGATGTACTGTCACCATGGCCAGGAGCAATTTCCTTGAGCTTTGTTTAGATTTACTGGGGTTTCTGCAAGTCCTTGATAGACACTGTTTGCTCCAGAAACCTTGCTGCCATCCAGCCCTGAAATGATTGAGCAAACAGCCCTGACTTAAGGGAGTGCTTCACCGTCCTTGCCATCAGCTGTTCTTGCCCGGAGCTGTCAAGCTGGGCGTTACAACAGAGTTTGCAGACTGATTACATGCAGAGAGATGGGAGCACTTCTACTTCTTTCCCCTCTCGTCCTGGAAGCCTCTCCAGTGCCCAAGCCCCACTCTACAAGATGTTTGGCAGCTTGAGGGATGCTGCCCACCTCCACCTGTCTGTCAAACATGAAAGGGAAGAGGCTGGTGCCTAAAAGACTGTACAAAGATTTGGGGTTTTATGGGTTTTACCTTTTCTGTGGTGGCTGAGCTTAAAAAAATCAGAGATCACTGCCATTTTTTTTGCATGACATTATGGTATTTTTTCATGTGTGTTTGTACCTCAGGTGCTTGGGGAGTTTTAAATTAGTGTTACAAAATTACTCAAATTCTTGTTGAAGAAGAAGAGTAATTTAAGCTTCTTTAATTGTTTTCTTCCTTAGAAGTTTGACCTCATTCTTACTCTTTTTGACCACACTTGTCTTGCCAGGTATGAGTGACAGCGTCAAAGACAAATTCTCGGTTGCGTTCTCCATCGTGGGTATGTTTTCTTCGCATGCTGTTGGAAGCCTCAGCGTGTTCTTCTGTGCTGAAATCACACCCACAGTAATCAGGTGAGACTTTGGAGCCTCCCTCAAAAGACGAGGACAGCATTATCCTCGTTTAATTGATAATGGGCTGTGTAACTTGACACGGTGTATGGGAGGGGAAGCCCCGCGTAATTGGAGACCTCTCATGAATTTAAGGGTCGCTTTTCACAGTAGCTGCAGTGAGCCTGTGCCAGTAAATGCGTGTCTGTGTATAGAGAGGCTTTGTTTTCCATGGCTCCACCTTGTGTCCCATCGTGGTGATGATCAGCAGGCCTGGCAGCACATGAATTGCATCTTGGTGCAGGGTCTTAAATACTCAGCTGAACCAGTTTGTGTGGTTGAACATTGTCGTTGCTTCACCAACTCTGCGGGATTTGTTCAAGCAGCAATCGGGTGAGTCTGCACCTTGATATTGAGGGAGAAATTCCATGGCTGTGCAGAGGAGGACATAGGTGCCAGCAATCCCTGCCTCCATAGGGCAGGTTAACCAGGACAGCTCCAGGGGTGCTTCAGTGGAAGGGAGGTGTTGAAACATGTGGTGTAAGTGCTTTTGGTGCATAGAGGTCCTCTGCAAGCCTGCCTCTCTGCCTTTATTGCAGATAAAGCTGTCTTTCTCTTCACATACAGACCTAGCTTAGCAGAGGCTCAAAGTTTTTCTAAAGAGGACTGCTTTCATCCTGGGAAATAGGAGAAATCAGACAAATGATCTTTGTTGGAGAGTTTCCCACAACACATCTTTGTATGGTCAGGGGTTTGTATCATTTTATACATGCCCTGTTATCTTTCACAGCACAAAGGTTGTACTTCTGTGTTCTGGATTATGCTTTCAGCAGTGCCACAGCAATTCAGGAGTTTGCTCTGACTTCACTGAATTTCCCAGGAATGTAGGTCATGGGGGTGAGAGGGACAGAGAGTGGAGGAAAGAGGATACTTTTTTATTTATCCCCTCCAAATTGTATGCCTTTTCAATAACTTTACAAAATTATTATTGCAAAACTGTCATCTGAGTAGCCAGTCTCCTTGCTCCATGGTCTTTTTTTCAGGCTATCCAAATTTGTAAATGTGTTTTACGGATAACGTTATTTCCACAGGAAAAGGCAGTGTGAGGAGTGAGATTATACAGCAGCCTGAAACACTAACAGCTATTTGTTTATGTGTGTGTCAGTCAGTTTGGTGTTTTTATGCCTTTTTAATTTTCTCCTTGTCTCTGTCTGAAAGACATACAGATAAGGAATTGACCATGTCAGCCAGAAGAGACTCTGCCAAGTAGGGTCAGATGTGCAGTCTGAACGTAGTGAGCTTTTTTGCCTTAAATCACTTATGTTGCTACTGGGAGGGAGACAAAATCCTGGCTGGGAGCCGAAATTCTGCTTCCCCTGACTCTGCTGGGTGAAACCAGGCGAGTGACAACAGCTAGATATGCCTCAGGGTCCCCGTTTATTTATAGAAATGATGACACTCTGCACTGCTTTGCAATCCTACCACCACGATAAGAGCCTCTCAGGATTGTAATTAGGAGGTGTAGCTCAGGAGAGCGCATAAATCTGTCTCAGGTGTGTTTAAGCTGCCTTCTGTCTAGTCTTTTGGTGGGATCTGGCTACTCCCTCATAACCTGCTCTCCAAAATGCAACCACGGATGCCCCTTGGGGATTGAAACTAGATGATCTTCAAGGTCTCTTCCAAACCAAACCAATGTATGATACTAATATGCTTTTGGTTGGATCTCAAGGAACTTTAAGGAAAAGGAAGGCAAAGAGAGCACTGGAGTTGTCTCTCGGATTTCCTTGACCAAATCCATTATCTGCAAATCCCTGACAGCAGAAAGCAGCACTGCCATTACCTGGGGTAGCAGTGGCATGATATCAACCCACAGCACCTATCCATCTCTGGTGCTGTGGTGTTCAGATAAACAGTTCCAGGAGGAGAACAGCCAGATCTTCACCAAGAGGTGACACCTGATCCAGTAACATGTTCCACACCGTCATGTGTCACAAAGGGCTCCTTCAGATCTGTGCACTGCACCCCAGTCTCCTGGCAGTAGGCAGGGGGGCTTCATCAGGAGCTACACTTCTTTGTACGCAGGAATTCAGTGCAGACCTCCATCCAAATGCTGAGTTAAAGCACCAAGTGTCACTGACAATCCACGTGGAATAATCTTCACACCACTACAGCCTGCATGTCTACTAAATTGGAATAGGCTGAACAATTCAGCCTGTCCTCTCCCCATCCTCCACATACTCAGTTACTGTCAAGAGGAAGATGGTTCTGGCTTTTTCTCCCAGTGTCCTGCTTTTGTACCCACACAACTAGAGTGGGCATGGATGGCTGAATTGGTCTTTTCCCATCAATAGCTGCCTCAAGCCAAATTTCCAGTTTCTGAGGAAACTTTCCTGTCTGACCACCCGTGAGCCACTGGGCAGTCACATTCACACGGAGGGTCTGCACAGCCTCTTGTCTTGGGGTCCTGCCCCCCAGAGCTCAATCTGCAGCTGACACCACATCTTGCCCACCCAGCTACTTGCACTGAATGTATTCCTCAACACAGTGGGATGCAGGGCTGTTTGCTGGGACCCGAAAAAGGCCTGGCTTCTTCTCAAAAGTGGTGCTTGCTCCGTGAGGCCAAGGCTGTCCTGGTGTATTACTTGAATCTCTGGCCTAGGACTGAGTGCACAAAATGTCCCTTATGTACAAGCAGGGGAAAAGTGTGGAGGTTTTCAGGGGCTGACTTTGAGAAGTGGCTGAGCTGGAAAACCTGGTCTGATTTCAGTGCTGGCCGTGCTTTCTGCCAGAGGCTGGACCAGATGCTCTCCCAGAGCCTCCTTTAGCCTGGGCATTTCTCTGGCTTGCTTGTACTCTGAGCCATGTTGTGTGTTGACCCATTTGCTTAATGCACACATGGCTGTCTGAAGACAGGATTAACAATTCTCTGCTCTCTTGAGGAGTGCTGAGAAAGAGAAGACCCTTCCCTTAGAATGTCAGTGAGGATGTCTTGCTGTTCTCTGCCAAACACTGAGGTAGCAAGCAAGGAAATTCTACCCCATGAACAAGCAGTACCTTTCTGATAACAAGATTTTTAACCAAGGTTCCTTTGCGATTCACCCATGTCAGGACCTTAAACCTCATACAAACCATCCCTGCCCACTGTCAGTGGATGAGCAGGGGGTGGGAGAGTGGCCCTGACCCATCATCCGTGGGAGTGGTGCCATAGGAAAGCCCCCCACAGCAGCCACTCTGTGAGATGCAAGACAGAGGTGCAAGGGAGAAAGCTGGGACTCGCTGTAGGTGCCAGCAGCCCTTGCACTCCCTCTCCAGGCTCCACTCTGCATCGGGAGAGTATTTGAAGTACAGATGCTGGCCCCTGCCATGGAATTCCTCGTGCTGAGGAGCAGCAATGCCCCAAAGCACTCAGAATGTTTTTCTTTTCCACCTGTTGCCCCTTGTCACCTGCAAAAACAGTATGAATCATGAGGGTGCTGCCTCTCTTGCTCGGTAGCTGGTTTCCTAATGTGCACAGAAACAACAAAAAATTCCTGACAGCATTTTCAGTTTCCTCTTTTTTTCTTCCCTTCACATTTTCACATCTGCAGTGTAGTTAAACCTTAAATACACCCCTTTTAAGGACACACACCAAAATGTTCTTTCAAGCCTTCTTCTGCCAGATTTTGGTGGCACTGGAAAAAAGTAATGCCTACTCTAATTACTGACGTCACATGGAAAAACTTTTTTTCCTCCCTGCAAATCTGAAGCCACTTGACCCATAAATGACAGAGCCGTCTTTGTTGTTGCCTTTTCCCGTTTTCTTTCAGCTTGCTTGATGTCCTTCTACAGCAGCATTTAAAACTCACCTCAGGTCCTTCCCAGGAGGTTTGAGATACAATTTAGCCATTGCAATCACTGATGTAAATGAGCCAGGCTTTTGTTGTTCCAGAGCCAGCTTGGAGAGAGATTTGCCATGCATTTGGGACTGGTTGTGTGGATTACTCATGTGAGTGTATTAATGAAGTTGCAGGGAGGCCATTTGCACAATAGTTGCATTCAGCTGGGTTTCTAAATTGCCATCAGAAAGCTGGCAGGTTTTTAAAAAGGGTTTTGCAGCATTTGGGGAAGTCACTGTTGTCTATGAAAGATGCTCTGCTGAGTCTGAAGAACTGGAACATACATATGTGAATTTTTGATCCAGTCAGTGTCCCAAGAGCATCTTTTGAAACCTATGTTTGCTGTCCTTCAGCTGTCAAGTAAGCAGCAGTGGATTTTGGAAAGGATTGAGTGAAGATTAGCTTTAACACTGTGGTTGGCTGAGTGAATTTGGCATTTGTAGGTTTATTTGTACAGTGATTGCTAGGATGCTTAATAGTCAGGGAAACTGTTTTTTTCCCAAGTATTTGACATAAAGCAGTCCATTTGCCTTCTGCAAGTTGTCTTGTGTAAGGGCCAGTTTTTGTTGATAGTAACAGTTCTGCATTGGGCCAGGAACTGAATACCCTTGCCCTTCTGATCTCCAGAGGGTTTGGGAATAGATGACATCTCCTGTAGGAAGCGATTAGCCTTACAGGGAGGTCTCCCTCTGCAGGCAGCAGGGTCTTTGGAAAATGAAGGGAGCGCTGCCGCTCCCCCAGGTTTTGTTAAAATGAGTCATTAAGGGTGACACTCTGCTGGCAGGAGACCTCAGTCATGTCACAGCAGGAGGGAATGGCCTGCCCCAAAGAAACAACTGCAGCGCCACTCCTGTGTGGGGGCTCCCAGCAGAGAGAGACCCAGGCCTCCAGCACCAGGGCCTGGAGAGATGCTGATGAGCAAGACAAGGAATTGCAAGAGAGTTTGCTTGCACAGCCAAGCATCAGGAGAGAGCACTGAATTGGCCTTTCACAAGCAGCTTCTGTGCCTCTAGCTGGAGGGAGATGAGTCTGTTTTCGCACTTTTTTTTTTTTTCCCTGAAAATGATGCATTTTATTACATCTCCAATGTGTTGAGAAGTTCCAACCATAACGTGATTTTATGTAGAAAATATTCCAGCACTCAGTGTTTGGTATAATGGATCAAGGCAGTGGCTTGTAAAGTCTAATCTCCTGCCTCCACTGCTGAATGGTGCCAGATACTTGAGAGGCAGCCAAAATTGACTTCTGAGCTTACTGCTCCTTGGTGTGTCTTGTCTAAGTGGAGAAGGGTGACATGCTAAGCAAAATCTGGTTTACCCTCACTGAATGTGGGAATGTGTGGAACTGGAAGTACTTCAGAGTGCTGTCTACACACTCACACGGTAAAGCTTCTCTTCTTCTTACACGGGGGCAGTTAAATGGGTGTGAAATGATACTTGAGTGTAATTATTTCCCCTCTGCTTGTGTGTGCAGGGGAGGAGGGCTGGGGCTGGTGCTGGCCAGCGCGGGCTTTGGCCGCCTCACCGCCCCCATCATGGAGCTCCACAACCAGAAAGGTTACTTCCTCCACCACGTCATCTTCGCCTGCTGCACACTCATCTGCATCATCTGCATCCTGCTGCTGCCCGAGAGCAAGAACCAGAACCTGCCAGAGAACATCCCCGACGGGGAACATTACACCCGGCAGCCCCTGCTGCCGCACAAGAAGGGGGAGCAGCCACTGCTCCTGACAAACTCTGAACTCAAGGATTACTCCGGCCTCCATGACTCAGCAGCTGTGAGTGACGGCATCTCAGAGAACACCACTGCCAACGGGATGAAGTAGATGTAACCGGGTGGATCTTCTTCCTTCTCAGTTTTTTTTTTATTATTATTTTATTTCCCCTTCTTATATTTCTTCTCTTCCTTTTGTATTTTATTTGATGCTGTTGTGCGGGAGGATTAGCACTTTGGGCAAAGGTGTTTTGCACCGATTTTACAAACCAGTGATGGAGCAGACACAAACTTAGAAGAATTCAACTCTGCTACTAAAGCAAATTTTGGCATCTTCAGTGGTTGTGCAGATTACTCTTGAAAAGTTTTGGGGGAAAAGACTCTTTCGAGAAAAGACCTGGCTGGCGGTAGCCCTTCAGAACTCTTTTTTTCCTGCCATTAAATATGTATATTTATTTTGATTTATTCTCAAGAAGCACTTTATTTCCTTTTCCTTTCATAGATCACAAAAATGAAGCCATCTTATAAGAGGTGCAGCCATTCCAAGAAAGAAACCATGGGGGGAGGGGGAGTGTTGTTTTCTGTTTTGTTTTTGTGTTTCTTTAAAGGAAAGAGGGATTTACTGCAAAGTTGAATTAACTTAGACTTGTGTAACATTCTTCTGCCTGTCTAGGAAGTCCAAGTGCCCAGATTGCCTGCTGTGTTTGTATACACTAAAAAAAAGGAAAAGAAAAAAAAAAAAAAAAGGAAGAAAAAGCAAAGCAAAACCTGTTGTGACTCAAACTCTGACTGCATTTTATGCAGCTTATATTTGTCTTTATAGCCAATGTGCACTTAAAAGTCACCTTCTAAATTAGTCCTTTTTTGTTTTCACTGAATGCATTGGAGAAAATCCTACCCAAGCAAGCTGATTTTTCAATAAGAATCAGCTTTCTGCATTTTAAGAGTATATTAATCTCTTTTAGGTGGTTGCCACTGGTCATTAATAGTAATGTAGATGATGCAAATGATTTGACTAATGATGCAAAAATGAATTTTGCCTAGAATGGCTATAATTATCAGGAGGCTCAGGAGCTCTGACTGCTCCAGGAAAAAAAGCATAGACCAGCAGTGATAAATAGTAAGGAGCATGGGCAATGATCTACACCTTTATTCCAAAAGGCAGCATAGCTGGGATTTCTGCTCCTGGGAAATGAGTGTCCTGGTATTGTCTTAAGTGGTTTTAGAACCAGGGTTTGGGTTTTCAATCTAAGTGGAAAAACTGTTTAAATGACTGTTGGAAAGGAATTAATTGATAGCCTGTGAATAATGAGGTACTGAACTGTCTTGGGCTCTCAGAGATGTGTTCTAGTTCTGACCCAAGAATATACAATTAACTCACCCTTATTTCTCCACTTTCCCAACTGCTCTTGTAACATTTTAGTTCAGGAAAAAGAGTTTACTTAAATTGGATTAATTCTACACAAAGTGAACATCCAGTTTACCTCCTGCTGTGCAGGTGGCACTTTGATAGTGGCCACTTGACTTCTCTCCTCCAGCCCCAAACCAACTATTTCCTTTGGCCATTGGCTTTTGTTTCTCACTCAAGAGAGTATAGTGAGGATCTAGTTCAATGCAAGGACTTTGTAAACAGCTTCCTTGCGTTGTAGTTAACCCTCCCCTCTGTCCCTCCCTCTTCTCCTTTCTCACTGAGGCCATCCATTTGTGATTGCTCGGTAGTGCAGGCGTTCAAACAGAGCAGCAGGATGTCAATGTTGTACTGAGTGTCCGTATGATTGCCACTTTGTTTGATGTACATCTTGCATTCACATGCAGGCGGAAGTGCTCATTTGCACTTTCCTCCTCCGCCTTCCCTCCCCCTTCCTTCCTCCTTTGCTGTATATATTGTCGATTAACTACTGTACCTAAACGATTCCCATCCTCCATTAGGCTGCCGACGTCCTCTTACAGTCCCCAGTAAATCAGAGGTCCACGCTCCCTGGCAGACCACGCAGTAAAGTAGCACAGCCCCAGACACTGACGGATGCAAGGGGACAGGTAGACCTGCAGAAGCAACAGAGGTGGTTGTGTTCAGAGTAACAATGTTGTCCTAAAGCTGCTAATTTTTACAGAGGATGATGTGGACATTTGGGTTCTTCTTGAGCCTGGTAAGAAACACTGGACCAGTTGATGGTAGTTTTGCCCAGAGCTACGCTACTGGGTTTTTTTCACTTTTTGCTAGACTTGCTGTGACAGCAAGAGCCTGATCTTCCTTAAACTCAAGTTTTATTGTCGGGCTTGAGTGCGACTGCTTCTTTTTGTTCTGTGCCGAGACTTTGCAGACTGCGTTCACCTGAGGAAAGAACCCAGCCCTTCCCCACTTGTGCGGTATTCACACGCCAAATTTGTGCAATACCTTTTACCTTCGATGCGAGATGCTTGTTGCAAGCCACATGCGTTCGGGGACGAAAGAAATGAATTCACCACAAGAAGCTGGAGAAGCAGAACAAGGCTTCAGGGAAGAGGAAAAGGGCCTGAGGGAGGAGGAGGAGGAGGAGGTGCGAGCGCAGAGGCAGAAAGCAGCGTCCTGCCATCCATTGTGCCCCGGAGCCAGTGGCTCCTTCCTTTGTGGTCGTCTTCGTGGCCCATGTGATCCAGCTGCGGTACCGCTCTTGCAGACCATCCACAAGCCTTTACACCCGGCTGCTTCCAGCACTGTCAGTGGTCCTGGTGAGCTCACCGCTGTTGTCCACAGTGCTTTATCCTTTTTTATCCTTTCCTATTCTGGTGGTTGCTCTCCGATGACAGACAGGCACAGGGAAAAGAACACTTCTTTAAACATATCAACATTTAGAAAATACACTAAGTGACAGGAACATGCAGCAACTTTTTTTTTTTTTAAAGAAAAAAATCTTATGAAGTTGATTTGATTTGCTGCTTTTTTGGTTTTTTGCTTGAAACCAGGTAGTCAGTACTGATCTGCAGTGAAGGGAGCCCCAGCTTCTCTAGTCAGTCTGGCCCTCTGCCTCTGTCACGACAATAAAGCAAAAACTAATTTCCTGCCTTGGCAGGAAAGTTCCAGTTTTGCTCCTTTTCCTGAAAACATGAACACTTCTGTGACGATTATGTTCTTCCACACATGCTTACAGAGTTGGAAAGCTTTCACTTAAACCTATCTTGTGTGGAGGAGCCAGGTACCAGGTGATGCAGCAGGGCAGAAAGGAAGCGTGGGGATGCTTGCCCTGCCTCGTCTAGTCCTGCAGCAGGACAGGGCTCCCTGCTGAGGTCCCAGCCCGCTGCACCTTGGCTCCTTGGCCATGTCTCCTCTGCAGCCATCACCAGGAAAGGCTTTTCTCAGGCGGCTCTCTCTGGCCACCACAACAGGGGAAGCAGTCCAAGCTGTCTTGTCCATTTTTGGCCTTTTTTCTGTGAACCTTCAGTAACCTCTAAGCCCATCAGTAGATTTTTCTTTGGGTTTACCGTTTAAGGGCTTTCTCCATCTTTGCAAGTTCAAACAAAAATGTGAAGTGACATTATGCTTGATCTTGGGGGTTTTGTCCCTCTTTTAAGGTTTCAGTACTGCTTTTGTTGCCAGACACACTGCAAACAGATAACAGTCACGTGTTTGCAAGTGTTTTGTGGCCACTCTGAAAGGGGGTTGTGTGATTTACTTTTGAGTTTCACTAACAGGCTTTTTTTGTTGTCCTTCTTTTTAGTGGAAGTATTTTACCTAACTGTTGCCACTTTCTGCAGCCACACACTTTATTGGTCACCAAATTGGAAGCAGAAGTGCCATTAACTGAACTCTGTGAATGTCAAATCAAGTTGCACCTGTAGCTGGCACATAAAACAACACTATCGAGTGGGGGGATGATCTCTCTCACTGTAATTTTTTTATTTTATTTTTTAAGAAAAAAATGAAATTACAAACCTCATTTTAAATGTATTGTGTAAAATGTTTCGGGAAAGGAGTACGGTGTGTTTTGTCTAGTGGGTGAGATCTCCCTCCCCATTTCAGTTTCTGATGAAGTTTTAAAGAATCGTGTTACTGTATGTTTTGATCATGAATAGTCTGGTGGTGCTTCCTCATAGCACAAGCTTAAATCAAGTACTGAAAACAGTCTTACAAGCTAAATGTCTGCATGATGTTACATCTGTTGTACCTACTGAGAAGAACTTTGTATGTAAATGTACAGAATAAAATGACGTTGTCCCATCAGTTTGCTCTCCCTGGTCTGGCTCCCTTGCAGGGACTTCTCAAACACCCAACAGCAGCTGATGCCTCAGCAAATAGCCCTCCCCTGCTCTACAAACAGAATGAGCTGTTTGTAAATCAGGCTAATTGAAACAGCACATTGATTTGCAACTAATTATCCTTTATAGTCAATTACAGAAGCATAGTTGACTCTGTTTCCTGGGTGGTGTAAATTAAAAAGAAAATACCCTTCAACAGTTGCTTTTTGCTATTCTGATCTTGAACTGTGGCCAAGGACGGGCAGCTGTTCCCACCAGGTAAGGAGGGGCTCTCTGCACCCACACCAAATCTGAGACACTGAACCTTCTGGGTGTTCAAACCCTTTTGGACAAGAAACACAGCAGTTGTGCCTTCTACAGCAGCAGCCTCTCTCTTACAGTTTTTAATTGCTGATTGTGGCACCACAGCAAGGTAAATTCATCACTTTTCTGTAGGTGCTTAGGACAGTTGTCTAGAAGCAGCACCAGCTGTTTAGTTTTGGTTTGTATCAGAAGCTGATGCTTGAGCTCGAGTCAGGGCTCAACTTGGAATGAGAAAAAAAAAAAGCCACCAAAACCTGGATAGTTAACTCCTAGAAACAGTCCCTGGATCTGCTTCTGAAAGGATACCCATCCTACCTGAAAGCAAGTTCAGAGATGTAGCAGCAGGATGCTTTTCACTGGTGGTCATGGTAGTAGACATCTCTGATTTTATGTATATGCTCAATTTAAATGTGATGCTCTTCTAGCAGCCTGACAAATTTATCTATTGCTCCAGAACTTGGCTTGTGCTTTTTTATTCTATGTAGTCCTTAGGGATGTGTAAATAACCCTTTGTGAAATCCTTCTAGCGGTCTTAGTGCCCAGGGGATGGAAGGAAATCCATTGTTTAGCGCCAACACTACAACAAAGAAGGGCTAAAAGGACAAAAGTACAACTCGTGTCACAGCTTTACCATACAAAAGTCTGGGGTTTCTTTATTTGAACACTAAAAGCCGCTATACTATCTTCAGTGCTAGTACACAGTACATTAATTGTACACATAGCATTTGGAACTGATTGACCATCAGATCCCAGTATTGCATGGAGGCCAGACACCACATGCACTTTTTCAAGGATGTTCATCCATTGCAGCATCCATTTGCTATCCTACTTGGCAGGGTAGCAAAAAAAAAAAAAAAAAAAAAAAAGCTTTGAAAAGTCAAAGTCTATCTGAAAAAAAGAAAATCCAAGTCAAATGTATTTATATTTAATAACAACCACAAATTCAATCAAAATAATACAAAAGAAACATACTAACTTAATGTCAGTGTGAAAATTGCAATCAGTTTTTCTGAAACAAAACCTTCATCTTCTTTTACAATGATGCACAATCAGAACTTCTCTGGAAAAGCTGCCATTTCTTCTTTGATCCTGTTTTCTATGAGTAAGGTGAAATTGCTGTCTGTGTTTTGAAGATTGTAGCTGACAAATATCTGCTTTTTGGTCTTGCTGGCTAAAATACAAAAGAGAGTAGTCAGCCAGAGTTTATTCTTATATAAAAGTGATGATGAGCCAGCCTCTTAAAAAGCCACATCATGCAGATTTCTAAGATGTTCTCCATTCCTGCTGTGCTGGGTGCAGTTACAAAGGAACAGCAGAACAAGTCCCTGACCACTGGGGAGCTGGACAAGGTTTTGCACATCACAGAAGAGTACAGTGTAAGACTGGTGGCTGTCACCTAGTTTTTGACCTGACACAAGACACCATTAGTCACTGGAAAGCCTTGCAGTGCTTGTAGAGGATTTTTTGATACTTCTTAAATATCTTACACTTTAAGTGAAACCACAGACTGTACTGGACTCTTAGCACTGAAATTCAGCCTTAAAAGGCCCCAAAAAGCTATGCATCAGTAGTGTCTAAGCTTGCTGTCAATTTTGTTTCCCTTAACCTTTTTTCATACAGTGTCCATGAATGTTCTGAGAGGCTGGAGAGCCTTTGCTGAACATGATGAAGCCAAGCACAAGTTCCAGGCTACTGTAATGACAAGTACCTAGAGAGGGGTGCTACAAAATTAAGAGCTGCCTTCCATGACAGAGCTAATTAACAGTGACAAAAAAATCTGTCCAGTGGGACAAGAAGACTTAATTATCAGAGTAAAAGAGATAACACCAAGAAGTGTTTTATAAATAAAATGCCATCCTACTTAGATTTTACCATGGTAATATAGCAAATTTGTGGATCTTTTTATATATTACTTAAGCTAAATTTTGTGAAAAATATAAGCACCATATAGGAAAAATAGGCATTAAATTTAAATTGAGTTGTGTAAAATAGAAGACAAAAAATAGTATTTGGGTCATGAGATATTCTTGTCCAGGAATGAGCTGGGAGCTAATGATCTCAGACACAAATCAGACTGCTCTGCTGAATATTCAAAAAAATCATCTGAAATTTTAAAACTTCAAGATAGAGACACTAAGACTCCTAAGGTCTCAATCCTGTCTAAATGGGAAACTAAATTGTTACATACAGAAAACACATATATATGTGTGTATAAAATGCAGTTAAACAACTCCTTTAAGGCATTTCCATTAAGCAAATGAAGTTTTTATTTTCTATTCTAACCAGTTACTGGCTTCCTAACTCAGTAAGTAGAGCTGCCTTTGAAATGCAAGGACTCATTTGCCTTTTAAAACTTGGCACTACAAAATGCTGATATAATGCAGCATGGTGCTCTGATTGCAAAATTTAGCACCTGGCACTAGATTTTTGTGGTATAAAGCAGCATGTTTTGTAAGCACTATTGCTTCATCATCATGCCCTAAATGAATGCAATGCTGATTCTGAACTAATTAATACCATTATCCTAGCTAACAAAACTATAATAATGCACTGCAGTGTCAAAACTCAACTTCTTAATTATGTTTGCCTATAAGAGTCTCTGGGTTGCTGTTCCAGTTCCCAGGAATAGTGTGAATCTGGGAGTCCCTCTGGGCTGCCTGTGCCGAGGACCTCTGCTCCCAGCTCTGAGGGGCAGGGGGACCTTTTCTGTCCCTGCTTCCTGAGGATTCAGTTGGACATGTGCACTCCTGTGGAAAGGACAAAAGAGGGCAGATCTTATGCCTCCATGGAAGACCATCTGCAGCTTCAGAATAAAGCAGAAAACTGCAAAGGACACAGCTTACCTAAAAAGCCCTCTGGCAAGTCTGCTTCCCATGCAGCCTGGCTGATAACCCCTGTTCCACTGGCTCTTCAAAGTGGAGGAAAAGCATCCTTGACAGCCATTGTACAGGATGTGCTGAGTACCAGGAGAAACTACAGCAGCACAGATCTGCTCCTACAACTTCATGTACAGAGCAAAGGCCCAAACCAAAGCTTGAAGAGGAGCTCAGCAAGAGTAGAAGAGGCAGGACAAATGTTAGGCATGAGTTTGTAGACTATTTATGCTGGAAAAGAGGTGATGAAAGTGACCGGTGCCCAGCTGAGAAATACTCAAAGAAAAGGTTGAGATAATCTTCACCAAGAGTCTGCCAGTCCCTACAGAAGGAAGATTGAAGACATGGCACTAACCAGTACTGCAGCCCAAAGCACTGTGATTTCAGAATATGCATGTGAGGGAGGAACTAGTGGACAAGGACCTTCTCAAGAAATGGCCTCCAGTGTCCTCCAGGAAACATTCTTAGAATTTGGGTTTATTGACTAGTGAGACACATCTTGTGCCAAAGCAATCAGGCAGGGAGACAGTCCCCGCAACTCATGCAAGCAGATAGAGATAGATATATGTAGGAAGAGGAATAAGAGTGAAGAACACGTGTCTTCAGCAACAGGGAAAAAAAAATACAAACCAGAAATAAGGAAGGAGATAGAGTCAATACATGAAATGCAGCTGTTGTGGCTAGGACCCCTACCAAACTATAAATAAAACAAAAGGAGAATGTGTGCACTGTTATGCACAGCAGCACCGAAACTCCTACTCCAGGGCAGGAAACCTGACATTGTAGGAACACACAGCAGATGATGGAAGGCAACTGGCAAGTGTAAGAAATGGAAATAGTTATGTGCAAATGGCATGGCATGCTACTCCTGCTAGCACCTGTGGAGACAAGAAACTGCACAGAAAAAAATGGTGACAAGTCAGACCTGGCTGTGAATAGCATCTTTGCTATTACAGATTTTGTGGGAGTAACAAGGATTTAAATTCCCAGAGTAAAACTAAACACCAGTAACAGCAAAGCTGGGTATTTCTTGCTGAGGTGGAGCACAGATTTCCCTACCAAGCACTTTTGTGAAACAAAGATAAAGGGATGCTTGTTGATGATCTTGCAGATCCACTGGTCTCAGGATAAATAAATTTTAAAACAGATGAATAAATAAATAAATTTGGACTAAGTGACCATGAGTTGACCTAAATTGTGGGACTATCAAAAGCCACCCTAAAGACTGTGGTGTGAGATTTCAAAAAAGATGTATTTATTTTCCCAGAAGCTCAGGTAAAGAGCAAGCACATAATTATTCAAAGCCATAAGTGTATTATTGACTTTCCCCTTTGAACCAAGGGTGAAAAAGGTCTACAGGCCTTCCTCAAAATAATACCTTAATCAGGATCACACAAGCAAGAATAGTATATAAAATAATATGAAAGGGGCTGGCTGGCAAGGAAACCTGCAACCCAGTGGATAGACGTCATGGATACAGAGGAACATGGACCAAAAGCCTGGCTGGCCCACAGCTGACTCAGAAGTTTAGGATGAAATAACAAAAGACACCTAAAGCACACAGAGAAAATAGAAAGGTGTATTATACTCCAAGGATAAAGTGTAACCTATAGACCAGTACCAAGCAACAGTATCAGTTCTCAGTAACAAAGTATAGGAAATTGGTTAAGGAAATAATAAAAGCACCTTAAGGAAAAAAAAAAAAAGGCAGCAAAACTGAGACAAGGAGAAGGCAAAGTGAGGTGACTCAGGCAGCCTCTGTCTTAGAATACTGAAAGAACTAATGGAAGAAATGGCAAGTTGTTAGGAACTTCAGCTGTGAAACATGTAATAAATCTTTTTAAGAGTGAAGATAGCAAGCACACATACAAAAAAAAATAAACCCTAAAAGGAGTATGGGAATCACTAACATAACTTAGAGCTGTCAGTTGGGCTGCAATACTACACAGAAGATTAGAGCAAGATTCAGAATAAATGAGTGACAAGGAGACCAAATGGAAAGTGGTATAAACTATTACTACACTTTATCCAAAGTAAATCCTCCCTGAGTACATTTTTACTGACTTCCTAAGGATAAGGCACTAATTACATATAAAGAAGTCATGTTATACAGTACCTCATAAAATTATTACTTGAAGTGGAAAGGATTGAACTCAGTGTGTAGAGAAAATAGGGTCGACTAAAACAGTGTCTATTAAAAGAGAAGTTGCTGTGAAGAAGAAAAGATGCTAATAGTGTTTTTCAAAGATGTCTTGTGAGCAACCCTTTTCTGTATGTGGCTGTGGAGGAGAAGCAGGAAGTGCCTGACAATACAAACTCAGGACATACTATCTGAAACGGTGATCAGCACACAGATCATTAATAACTCTGTGGCCTTTCCATCTGAAACAGAGGAAGTAAGGTGAGACTGAGCAGCTCAGCACGTTGCTTTTAAAACCTGGTAACAAGTACATCAGCAGTACACCAGTTGGAGCTGCATCGGCCACTGGTGGGTGATGATGAGTAACCAGCATGATACAGCTGTCAGAGCTGGGAAGGTGCTAGGATGCACTAGGCCGTGTATTTTTAATCTTTTTAGTATGGACATGGGAGTTTGCAAGCTGTCATTAAGAGTCAGGATTTCAGCAACAGCTGTAGCACACTGCACATAAAGGAAAAGGAAGCACCCTGAGCAGTGCCCATTTGAGTCAGTCAGACCAAGCCCAGGTATCTGTGAGACAACTCTGGACTTCCCAGGCCAGAACTTCTTGGAATGAGAGGGCTAAAAGGTGTGAGATGTGATGAGGGTTGGCTTCATCGTCAGGTAAAAGGCACGTGCCTGGCATGACGGCCACCAGCAGGGCAGTGTCACAGGTTTACAGAGGGGAGGTCACTTCAAACCCCACTCGACAGGCGCAGCATGTGCCGCCCCTGCCTCACACCCAAAGCCAGGATAAGGACATCAAATAATTCACTTCTGATAGTGCACACCGTGCCCAAGGCCGCTGACTCAGGTGCCGCAGACTCGTACATGGATGGGGAAAAAAGCGAATCGGTGGACTGGATGGAAGCTGTCGCAACCTGCGGCAGTGGAGGCTCTGCGGGCAGGGCAGCTCGCACCGCATCCCCTGCACCCACCCGGCCCGGGCTGGTGGCTCAGGGCCACCGGAGAGGCAAGGCCCGGTCCCGACCCGCGAGAGGCGCTCCCCGCAGCCCCGCACCTACCCAAGCGCTGCGCCAGGCAGGAGGAGGCGGTGTCCGAGGGGTCCCCCAGGAGCGAGGCGGCCACCGGGATGCTGTCCTGCAAGCGGAGCACAGCACAGGGCACGGCTTAGTCCCGGCAGCGCGGGTTGGGGGTGGCGGGGCTCCGGGAGCCGGGCGGGACCCCGGCAGCGACACTCACACGGGGGCTGCACATGGCGACGGCCAGGCTGGCGAGGGCGGGCGCGGCGCCCACCCAGAGGAAGAGCGAGTCCCGCAGCCGCATGGCGTGGAAGTGCACCCTCTGCTCGCCCAGCTGCCCGCTGAAGTCGTGCAGGGCGATGCCGCCCGCCGCTCCGCCACCACCCGCCGCCTCCATCGCCGCTTCCCCAGGCGCGGCCAGGCCGGAGCACGCAAGGCCCGAGCGGAGGCCGAGCCCGGCCCGCCCCGCCCCGCGGCCCCGGGGAGGCGGTGCTCACTCCGCTCCCTGGGCCCGCCCCGCCGGCAGGCACCGCCCCGTCCGGCTCCCGGCCGTGCGCGCTTCCCCTAGGGAATAGCCGGGCACACACGGACGCGGACACCGGTGCCCGCACCCCGCTCCGTGCACGCCCCTCTCCGGGCCTCGCCTCCGTCCGTGCACAGACTCTCGGTACGAACGCGCACGCCCGGGCACAGCCCCGCGGGAGCGCGCCTCCTCTGTGTCCCCACCTCCCGAACTTGCACTTCATCCTCTCGCTGCACATCCCTCCGTTTCCCACTATTCCCCTCCCATCCCAAAAGACACAGCCCCCTCCCTGTGCGCGAGTACCCTCCCTGTGCGGGATCACACCCGCAGCCCCGGTGAGCACCGTGCGCGGCTTGCCGGGGCTCACGCCCCCCGGGCTTTGCCCGCCTGGCAGAGCGATGAAAGAGAGGCAGCCGCAGGAATGGGGAAACCCCACTAGGTGGCAGGTGAACCCCTGCGTGCGGGGGAGCGCCTGGCACTCCGGTGGCTCCGGGGAGTCACCCGAGAGGAGCCCCGCGCTTTTAGACTAAAGGGAAAAGGACAGCGAGGTGCTGTGCAGCCTCGGGAAGGGGGAGGAAGGTCACGGCGACCTTGGCTTCATTCAAAGCTGTGGAGGTTTTCAGCATTGGGGATGTACAAAGCGAGTGATTCGGGTTTGCATAGCTCTGGAGAATATGGAGCCGTGAATAATTAAAAGCCCTACTTTGGGTGTGAATTTCGTGCTCATCGCTGTTTCCGCCGGAGCACAGCAAAGTCGGTCATTACTGGAGAGGATTTGCAGTAACTGTGCCGTCTGTTGCTGATAAGAATATTGTCCGCTCCCTGATGGCCGTGGACCCTTTGCAATTTGAAACACATATCTTTACACCAGCGGCAGGGCACTCATCTCTGCACAAAGAACAAGCACGTTAAGGGTAGAGATTGTCTTTTTAATCAACACTTCCTCTGACTCCAGTTTCCTACACACCACTAGAGATCAAAATTTCTGTTTCTAAATGTTAAAATTTCATTTTCCCATTGAAGAAATGGGTGGGGGGAAAGGAGCCCTTCATCACTTTTCTTCCCTAAGCCACTGCTGTTCTCCCGGCATCTGCCAAAAGAAAATCCTCAGCCCTGCTAATTTCTGCCCATGCTGCCGCACTGACACTAAATCCCGGGATGCAGCTAAGCCCGGTTAAGCTGCCATACCCCGACATCCCATGGCACAGAATCAGCTTGGGGACGGGGGGGGGGGGGGGGGGGGGGGGGGGCGGCGGTCACACACCACCTTCCCTGCCCTACATTTATCACTTGCTTCTTGCACAAAGCATTATGAGATGTCTGGTGTCAGCCCCACTATGTCTGTCCTCTGCCTTGCTGCTGGAACCAGCACCAGGCTTGTGTGGGTCCTCCCATGCCCCCCACTCTACAGCCAGTCCCAGCTCTTTCCCTTGACATGGGCTGGCCTCCCACAAGGTGAGGTACTGCAGAAGCTGAGTCTTGTGTTGGGGTTCAAAAATCAGCCTTTTCCTGTCACCACAGCCTGTTGCAAACTGACGCTTTGCTTGAGGCAGCTGTGAAAACAGGCAGGCAAATGGGTGAGAAAAGCCACCTTGGAAGGGAGAGAGTGTTGGCTGCACGCACCGAGCACCTCCCTCTTGCTTATTGCAGCTGCAGGTTCACTCTGCAGCTGGGTAGGTAGGCCTGCCAGCTAAAACAGCCAGGAGCCAGCAGCATTGCAGGAATAAAAATCTAGGAACAGGATAAAATGCCTGTTGGGAGCCACACAGGTGGTGGTGGTGAGATTCCTGCGGTTAGACACCTGCAGGTGATGGAGGAATTTGCCCCAGGCTTGCTTGATCAGTGGAGAGAAGAGGAAATATTAAGGCATAGTTCACCTGAGCTGCTTTAACTTTCTCTTTTGAGAGAGAAGGAAGCCCTCTTGCCTGATTTCCATTGACTTGAAAGGAGGTGAGGGTGAAAGGTAAGGCATTGTGCTGCTTTGCAGGCAGATTTATTCATGCAGGCAAATCCTTCTCTAAATGTTCAGAGCCAGTTTCTTTGCTATGGTGGGTCAGGGTTGGCTTCTGGAATGGAGTGCTAGTGGAGAATCTGTTCTAACAAAGTGCCAGCACAGTGTGTCTTCCCACAAAGTAGAATTTTGGGCCTCCTTGTGGGCTAAACCTTTGTTAAAGTCATCTGCTGGACTAAAGTAAGAGTTTTCTTCACTGGTCTTTCCATGTCAGGTGCAAATGTCTGGTGTTGCTTCTGAGGCTGTCTCCAAGCTTGCATCTCCCTATGGGGAACTGCCCCTATTTCATCATGCTGTGATCTGTTCCTCTTCTCACCAGGAGTCTTCTCCAAAGTGCTCATAACTTCCCTTATCCTAAACCCTGCAGACCTCCAAAAGTGAGTCACAGGGCTCCTCTGCACATTAGCAGTTCTGTGTAGTCAATGCTTTTCTGTGAAGTGCAGCTGCTCTCTGTAAATCATGCTAAATCCTTCTTTAAGCTCAGAAAAGGAAAAACATTCATCTAGCAACTAAAATGCTGGTTAAGCATTTTTATTTGCAGTGCAGGTGTGTGAGTAGAGATGTGCAAAACCAGATCATCAAGTGTGAAATTAATTTCTTGATTTCAGCACTGCAGGGTTGTGAGAATACCTACAAAATGAGAGGGGAAAGCACTCTATATGTTTATGGAACCTCTTGCATTTCCTTTAAAATGGTCATCTTTTTTTTTTCTGTTGGCCTTGAAAGCACCACCCATAAGCCTGCCTTGTTTGTCAGGTATGAGGCAGGAATGAGCCTCAGCTATAGTGAGACATTGGAGAGAAAAATAATGATAAAGCAAACATACCTTAGCAAAAGCACTGTATGTTTATATGGATGTGTATGTATTCCTGCTCAGGAGAGGTGATTTAAAGGTATCTACCTTGTTCTTCTCCAAAAGTTAGGTTGTCCATAAGAGTTGCTAGATCCTAAACCTTAATTTTACTGATCATTGTCTCCCCTCCAGTACAGTTTTGAGTGAGGAGTAAATCTTCATGGTAATTGTGGAGTCAAGACTTATAAAGCACGTTTATGAACTGGGATATCACTGAGAGCAGCAATTGTTTTCTGATTCCAAAATGTATTGTGTGCTTTGTCTCCTGCATGAATAAAGAGTGAATTTGACATGTGAGAAGGCAGGTAACCATTAGTGCGTGTTAGTGAACCTCCTGTTGATGCCTAGGGTGTTCTAGTTTTCTTGATTTGTCATCCTTCTGCACAGGAGTAAATGATTCTTGATAAAGCCAAGCAAAGCTTTTCAGCTGCTCTACTAAGGCTCCATGACATCAGGAAGGGTGCTGCTGTGGTAGTTGTGCTGCAGTCCCAGGCTTCCAGGCATCTACTTTGAGACTTGGATGCTCATTGTATGTAGACTTCCATCAGTGGCATTGATGGCTGAGGGGGCCCTTTTCTCTCCCTCTACAGCAAGGCACCTGAGGATCTGGAAAAAAAAAATTATTTCTTTTTTTTCCCCATCATTGAATGGTTTTTCTCATCTGGATCTGTCCTCTGATGTAGACTGTTGTGCCACTGCTCAAAAATTTGTGCTGACGTCATGGAGGGCAGAATCAGGTGAGCGAGAAAGGGAGAAGTGTCTCTGCTTACACTTTACAGTCACCATGGTTGTGATGCTGTGGCCATCTAAACCAGTTTAATGTGGGACTGGCCCAGTCCTTCTTTCTCATCTTCATCTAATATGATGATAAATCGGTCTAGGGAATCAAACTGGTCAAAACCTTTTCCTGGGATCCTGGCATGGGTTGTTGGTTAGATGTGATAAGAAGTTGCTCCTGAATCATCTAACCATGGCCATAAGGGGTAACCTGAAGACTCAAAACATTTCATCAAGTGCTGATCGGCCTGGGTTGTGGTCTCAGAAAAAGAGATGGAAAGAGAATCCGGGCTGGAACATCTGAAAAAGTTGTGAAGGACTTTAGGAATGGATGAATCAGGCTTGTGAACTTGTATGAAAATCAGTTCAAGAAATCTGCAAAGGGACTGAACCAAGTTCATGCTATGAATCTTGCAATCCAAAGCAATGTCAAAGCCAGCCTTCTCTGGAAAAAAAGTCTGAAAACCACGGGTAAGCAAATGCAAAATATAGATGTACAAGCAATTCCACATCTGCAGTAGCTGCTATGACAATGTTAGCAGAACTGCTGCAACACCTCCTCAGCATACATGGTGGTACCTAGGCAGGTATTGCTACAAGGAAATTCAGTTCCTGATTTCCAAAAGACTTAAGGTGACAGGTTTTTTTTTGGTTGGTTGGGGGATTTTTTGGTTTTGGGGTTTTTTTGTTTGTTTTTTGGGGTTTCTGGGGGGTGGTTTGTTGTTTGTTTGGTTTGGGGGTTTTTTTGGTGGGGTTTGTAACCTCAGCTGTCAGAATTTCTGGACAGGTGGAATGAAGCCTGGAATGCAGGTGGCACAGCAATTCTCTGTCAGCTGTGATCCTCTGCACAGTGTGTTTAATTAGAAATTGTGTCTGTTGGGTTTTGTGCCCAACTGACCCAGCGGCCTCCTGCAAATCCTTTCTGCCCTGCTTTACTTCACTCCTCTACCGACTGGAAGATTACAATAACTGTTGCCTATCTCCCTGCAGCTGAGCACAACTCTGTGTGACACATAGCTCGGAAGGACCTTTGTGAGCCCAGCCTAAATTTCTGCTGTTATCAAATCAGACAGTTTCCTTTCATTGTCATATGAGTCATTGGAGGACCTTGTCTCAGATCTGTTGGAGCATTTGAGACGTGTGGTTTTGTAGCTGCTGGACGGGAGGCACTAACACGGAGTGACTCATTGCTCCCTTCAGGGACAAGAGGTTTATTCAGTCAACTGGAAATCATATTTTGTATGCAGATAGACCACTCCATGGTGGAGAATCCCAAAGCATTTTGCCAACACCAGCTCTCCTACACAAATGTCAGCAGTGTAGTGAAATCTATATGAGCAATGGGTTATTACACACCTGTGACCTGACAGGGAAGGGCACAGGTGTGAAAGCCTAATGGAACTGACTTTTTGAAAGGCTGAGAAGGGAAGGAAATAAAAGCCATGAGATAGTATTGAAAAATGTTTTTCTTTATATTGCTCAATTCAATTCCTAGATTTTATGTGACATACAACACACCTAGTGGACCCTGACATTTTTCTGTCCTTGGGTCACCTAGCATGGTGCAAGGCCAGGGCACAGAACATGCAGAGGGTATGTGGTGTCCTTGAACCAGAGGGAACATCAGTCTGCTGCAGACTCAGGGGTTCACTTGTCTGCTCAGGCTGCAGAGAGTCATGTTCATAGCCATGGAAATTACTGATTCAACATGCAGCACTGGCAGCCACATAAGCAAGGGTTTGACCGAGATTCAGGCTGCTTTGGGAGTGGAATGAAATTCCTTTTTTTGACAGATAGTTTGCTGTTGCCATGGTTATGGAACTTGCTGCACTTCTGGTCTCTTCCCCACCCCTCTGGGTATTTTCCTTTTGATAAAGCCAGGATTTCCATGAATCTTCTTTTGCTCTTTACACTGAGCCTTGAACTTATTAATCTCTGTCTCAAGACCCTTGACCTGCAGGTCCAACTGGATGTGCCTGCATACAGCCTGTCCCATTCTCCAGCATGCCAGCAAGGGCTTGCCTCTCAGTCTGGTTCTCCAAACACCACTCTCTTTCATTACTTTTTAAAGTGATGCCATGGCCTTTTCATTTTTCCATTTGCAAGCAAAACTAGCTGTACAAAATCAGCTTTGATTGTTTTGCATCCTCTTCTCTGCACAAGGCAGGAAGCTAACAAGCCTGGCATTGTCCCTTAGCAGCCTCCCAGTCTTCACTCAGAAGTTCCTCAGCTCAATCCAGTTTTTTCTCTCGGCTTTTCCTTCTGGCTCTGTAGAACGCAGTGATTTAGCAGAAACATGGAGTATCTCAAGCAATAGTTTGTACATTACTAGAGAGTAGCAAATGTCATCTGATCCAAAAGGATAAGGCTGCTTTGGCCAGGATCTCTAAGTTCCTAGTACAGTTCTTGAAAAGCATGATTTAGGTCTGGTGTGTATTTTATTTCCTAGCACAAGTATGTCAAGCAGCTACTCTTTGACACCTCATCAATGTATGTGATGTTATTGGTGATTATACAGAATGTAACTTTTGCAAGCATCACTTCAGTGACCTGTTTCCAAATTCCTGAGTTAGAAAACATTTAAAATAACTATTCACACTATTTCACACCAAAGATGGGGGTGTTCCTTATTTGCATGACAACAGAACAGACAGAATAGTTTCACTGTCAGAACACATCACCCTGGGAAAATGCTATCCATCCCTCTAATGCATTTTCAAAATATGATCCCAAGAGGTTGAAACTGCATCTTCAAAAAGTCTGTGTCTCGCCCTTGAACACTAGCTGAAAAATATCCTTCTCTGCTGCCCCTCAGAAAACATGAGAGATTATCTCCCTTTTCTGCTTTCGTGTTCAAAAAAGCTGGTGCCAGGCACTGTTGCTGCTATTACAGTGTCCTGGGATGGATGGTGGACTTCCTCAGGATTCAAAGATTTATGTGTATGAAGTTATGTATTTCTCATGAGATAGACACAAATCAGTGAAAAGTACCCCAAAATCCATAGGAAAAGACCCATAAATGGGAAAATAGGAAGAGAGAGCAGGACAAAGGAATTCATGCCATTTGGAAGTGATATCTTTTTTTTAATGCATTCAGAATCTGAGTCAGTCTCTACACAAATCAATTGAAAAAATACCTGCTCCTGCGAGCAGAAGATAAACCTTGTAATGATGAACCTCAGCTAGCCATTGTGTAAAATGCTGCAGTGTGTGCTGAGAGGCAGTGGTGGATGGATTGCTCACAAACCTGCATCCCCACCTGTGCCAAGGTGAGGCCTCAGGCCATAAAACGCAGGCAACTCTGCAGGCACAGGTCGACTCTCTCCCCTGCTCCCCTACAAGTGCCTATCAATCACCTACACTGATGTCCCCGAGTGACAATGTCGGCACTGGCGCAGTGGTCCTCTGTCACCATACCCCAATCTTGCCCCCTTTTCCTCATCACTGCAACTCCAGCGCGGGCATTCCTTAAAGCACAAGGGGGAGGAAGGGGTGGAAATGGCGCTTTCAGCTGTGCTCTTGGTTCTGTCTTGGTGAGGATGCTTCCAGCTTTAACAAACCAGACGATCAAAGCCTTTGTGTAAATCCTGCCATCAGGAGAAGGGGTGTGCTGCTGCACTGACGGCACAGCCCAGCCCTGCGCAGCTCCCCCAAACCCTGCCTTTCTCAGCTGCAAGCTCCTGACACCCAGATCACCTCCCTCCAGCCCAACGTGGGACGGCAGCTGGTGTCGGGGAGAAAGAAATCTGTCAGTCATTTGCTTTGCCAGTAAGACAGAACTTTAACATACATATGAGTGATCTGGGACCGGGTTTTTTCAGCCTTCAAAATCATATTTCTTTTCTTTCCGCTCTTCTGAAAATGCATATCAGAGGCACCTGAGAGGCCAATGCAGCTGCTTGATAAGGTGTTTACAATTAATTTGCACGATCATGCCTTTAGCAAAGGGAAAAGTGTTAACGAGTTGACAAGCACACTCTTTCTTACAGCAAGCAGCGCTGCCAGCCGCAATGTAACTGCAGGGAGGAGAGAGCAGGGTGGTGGCAGAAGACCTTGAAAAAAAATTCTTTGTTCAAACCGGTTACAAAGGCTCCTGCTTCCCTAACATACCAAATCCGAGCTGGTCGAGGGAGGCAACGGGTTCAGTAGAATTTAGATTTACTACGGATGCAGGGCAGCGTGTTGCTATCAGGGTTTCAAGGATGAGTCGTTGGTGTGGAAAGAAAAAAAAAATTAAAGAGAATCGAAACAAAAAGGGAGTATTTGCTGAGCATGTGGCTGCTGTAGCACTGCGGGTCCAGATTCTGACCTGATGGCTTCAAATGAGGGTCTTGCCAGGGTTTCTACCCTCTGACACTGCCGTTTGCAACAAGATCCTCAAACTGTGCAAATTTGTCCCATTGTACTTACCCGAACGTATACACACCCGCCCCCCCCCCCAAAAAAAAATCCTGCTTACAAAAGAAAGGAGCAAGACCAGATTTCAAGAATAACTCAGACAAGCAAGTGAACATTTTCTTTCATGTCTTGCTCTTTTGCATTTACTGAATTTGTTCCACATGAATGTAGAAACAGCTGCATCAACAACAGTAGTGAGGCTGGAACCTTATTAATATTTATGCCAGGCAAGCAGAGCACACAGGAATCAAAATGCTTTCCCATCATTGGTTCAGGGACCCCAGCGCCCATTCAACATCTTGCCACGTTTGGTGGCCAGGCAAGTGAATTTATTAGAGAGCAGATCAATTTCTCATCAACACTCTCACCCGGGAGTAGGCAAACTGCCCTTTGCCTCTTCTTACCCATTCTTTGCTTCTTGTCATTTAGTAATTTCCTAATTAGATACACCATTTTTCATCTCTCTTTTGCACTTCTGTGATTTATATTCCCACATATTATAAATTCTTGAAGACTTTAGAGATGCTTGAGCTATTATTATTATTGTCATAATTTGCTTATTTGGGGGCATGCCATCAGCCTTAGTGTGAACGAGATGAACCAGGAAATAACACTGTCACAAATCCATTGTGTGCTATGGGAAACCAAGTGCACAATATGTGGCACTATGCACATGAAAGGGGTCATGTGGTCCTGGGATGTCCTTTAGAGCCTCCTTTGGGGCTTCTTACTGCTGTAATTTTTGCTGACAAAGTACTGCAGTGAGAGTCCTTAAGCTGAGGGCTGGGGGGTTTCCTTTCTGAGAGTACTGAGTGGGGTTCTAGCTGACAGCCTTGCTCCAGCTTTTGTTTTGTGAAAGCAATCCTTACATTGTGTAAGAAAAGGGAAATGGTGAGCAGGCAGGTGCTCTCAGAAAAAATTAAAGTCACAGAATTTTAACTATTCTCTAGAAACAACAACTTGTAGCAGCAGTAAAAGAGAAAAAAGATTTTGTGATCTGGCTGAAGCCCATTGTGGGGAGGATGCACCAGAAGCTCCTGGCCTCAGCATTGATGAGGCCAGGGATGGCCCAGGATGAGCAGCATTGGCACAGGCTATGGGGCAGCTGCCCTGGTCCTGGGTCCCACTGGCAAGCATGACAGCACTGTAGGGGTGACCCTGCCCCCTGGGTTGCTGCCTGGGAGGAGCTTGGGACTGTGAATACAGCAGGTCCATGGCCCAGACCTCACCCACTGGGGCTTGTTGGGTGACCAGAGCCCACCCAGCAGACAGGATGGTGTGGGGCCACTGCTGACAGTGTAACCACCCCTCACTGCCCAGTCCTGGATCACCCTGTGCGTGTCTCATCGGGCACACATTGCCATTAACCCTGGGTACTATGGCCTGAAGGCAGCTTGGCCTGGGTGAGCTGTGGGGTTTAAGCATTGCACTGATGGGCAGAGACAGACTTTGGTGTGCTGCCTGGGCAGCTGCAGGGAGAGGGAAGAGGGCTGGACTTTGCTGCTCCCATGAACGCACCCTCAGTGTTGATGCATTGCAGTTTTCTGCTGCTCCTCTGTTTTCTTTCTTTAGGACCTCACAGCTTTCCATGTTGGTGTTGATTCTACCCTGCCCTTCAGCCACTGATGACTATGTTCCTATAATCTTCTCTCTGCTTGCATTTGTACCTTTTCTAGGCAGAGGGCTGTGCTGCTGGCTTTCCCACAATTCTCTCAGGAGTCTGGGTCTGGGTGGTGCAGTTGGGCAATATTACAGCCACGGGTTTTGTTGGGAGCAAGGGTAATGGAGGTCACAGCACAGCAGCCTTGTCCTTTCCCAGCAGCTGGCACAGCTGGCTCCAGCCACTGGCACAGACTGCAAGCAACCTGTATGCAAAACAATGAAGACACATGGAAATGGAGATACTCAACAAAATTTTGTTTGCAAAATGTTCTTTCTCCACCTGCACCACCCTGAGTTCCTCTCAAATATACACAGGATCCTCCCAGCCCACCCCTCACTGACCCGCTGCTGACTTACCATGATTCACGCTGAGGAGCAAAATATTGGTTTGCCCTAAGTGACCTAATGAGCCACCCTGGATATCCAGCTTGGTCTATGGTCTAAGACCTCAATTTGTGAGAGTCCAAATTTCTTTCTAATTTTTGTATTATACAGCATCCTTTTCCCCAACATACAGAAGGTCTAGGTGCCTCTCTTGGGGGTTTGGGCATAACTTCAAGGTCTGTAAGGAATTTCCATCCTTCTGAGAGGAACCACAGACAAGGAGTGGGATCTCTATGAAATGTGATGCTAAGCCATGAGATGGGTGTAAGTTTCTTTTTAGAAAAGACATTCTAATGACCCACAAACTATGCTGCAGTACATCCCACAAAAGCATATATTTTCTATTACACATTAAAATTACTAAGTCTTTCCCTTGGGCTTTCGTTAGCTGGCTTTTGCAACCTTCTGCATCTAGCAAGGAAACCAGGACTTTCTTTTATCAATGCCCACTTCAGTAGCGTAAGACAGGCTCTGACGGTGATCACACCCAATCTTGTAGTGGGAGGATGGGAACCACAAAAGCGAGCAGGGAGAGGACACGTTAGATAAAACTGGGTTGATCCTCTGAGCTTCATTAAATAAACTCTTGACTGTGATTGTGCTCTTCCTCCTCTCTAATATCGAGAACGACTGCGAACAACCTTGCAAGCTGGCATTTCACCCGCCCTGCCGCCGTTTCCGCAGTCCCCTACCCACAGTGCTTTTACACCCTGGGAAATCAGCCTGGCCAGTGAAAATGTTGCAGGCTTTTTTTGTTGTTGTTGTTGTTGTTCCTTTTTTTTTTTTTTTTTTTCCCGTGCAGCTCGTTTCTGCCGGGCGGGGGGGCGGTTGCCGAGGAGATGGGGATGGAGGAGCCCAGCCAGGGCCGGCCCCGGGGCTGGGGCAGGGGCTGCGCTGACAGACAGCAGTGTGAGGCAGATCCAGAGAGGGGGGAGACAGGCACGGGCAGCCAACAGCTGAACATTTCCTTTCCCTGCGAGTAATTCACAACAAGCTGTGCCGAACCTTTGAGGAACCCTCCGTCCCAAACACTCACCTTCGGATTGAAATGGACTTTGTCTGAAGTCTCCTGAGTGATTTGAAAGGCTGCCATTCACCTCTAAGGAGTCTGGTCTATGTGCTGCAGAAAAACTAGACCTGGATTTCCTCTCTCATCCCTCTGAAAAGCAGCTGTTTATTTTAAAAATAAACATTTCACCTATTTTATTTTTCTCACAGTCCAAACAATTTCTATACAGCAGATATACTTGAATCACCGTCTGTTTCAAAAATGTGTATTAGTTTATTTTAAGGTAAAGCAGCTGGGGTGGGCTTCTTTCTTCCACTGTTAATAATCTGTTTTCCTTGAATTGGATTTTAAAATGGCTTCCTTTGAAGCCTCAAGCTGTTAGGAATGAGCTTAGCGTGGGTATGGAGGATGTGTAGAATCAGCTACTTCCCTTCACATCGAAATGTCAGTTATTCTCCTCGTAAAAAACCCTAATATGCAGTGTACGACATGCAGGATACTTGGAAATAATAGTAGCAAACAGTCACAGTACCTGTATTTTGCACCAGCTCTGCCGTCACCGAGTTTTGCTGTCAGAGGGTTTTCAGGAGCACACCCGCCGCAACCATGGGAAAAACTGGCATTACTTTGAATCATTACCTGGAGCGGTCAGTGGTTCCCTGGAGCTACTAATCTGCAAGCTATTCTTGAACAAATAATTATGGATGAGGATGTTGATTATGCAGTTAGCATGCCACAAAAAATGTTCGCTTGGAATTACAGCTACACTTTGTTTGCGAAGCGTAGTCAACCAAATAATTAAATTGCTCCTGGCTTAGGCCAGTAAAAACAGATTTCACAGGGACTGCAAATGATGGGATTAATTTTTCTCAAAATCACTACTGAAGAGACAAACGTGAGGGTGTATTTTCCAGCATGCCTTTTGGAGATGTAAGGCAAACAAAAGAAAGGTGTGGATGCATTGGCATATCAATCAGAGGAAACCGGGTTGTGCTGAGGATTGCCTTGGAAGAAGATAAAATCAGATCTGGGGTAATCCACAGGCAAGGTTATCGATCTGCATAAACCAGGTTTGAGGGATTAGGGACATCGGCACGTGGATAGAACAAAGAAGGGAGAAAGGAGAAGAAATATATTGAAGAAATATGGGTTGAAAATGGTGATGTGCTTTAATCTGCACCTCTAGAGTAGCTGAAGTGTAAAACAGATGAAGCAGCCCTCATCTAGGGGGTCACTAAAACGGGGTTTAGTGGAGTCCCGCCCGGCGTTGGCTACGAGGAGCCTGCCTGTGCCGTGCGGGGCTCGGAGCAGCCTCCCGAGGGAGCCGCACCCTCCCTCCTCTGCACACGCACACCGAGACCGTGGTGAGAAACAGACGATGCCGAGCAGGAGCCGCCACACCGGGCTGACCGCGCCGAAGGGCACCGGGCACGGCGGGAACGGTGCCGCCCTGCCCGTGCTCTTCCTCCCCGCGACCTCCTCCTCCTCCGGCGGCGTGGGCAAGTGCCGTGCTCTGCCCGCCGCCGCCCCCTCCTGCCCTCCCTTCCACCGCTGTAATGCCCGCGGTGACATACGGGGCTGCTCGAAAATAAAGTGGGGGATCAGGAATCATCTCTGGGGACCGCATGTTCAATCCTCTCCTGCTCCCCACCCCTTTCTTTTCTTCATCCCTCAGCATCTGTAAATCCGCAACGAAGAGACGAAGAGCAAGACCCATTTGCTGCAGAGCTGAGGGAACCTCCCCCCTCAAGCCCCTGGCCCTGTGCAGCAGCACCCGCGCTATTGTCTGCTTGAGGGTCGCTGGTGGCTGCGGCCGGACGGGGGACAGCGCGGAGCAGGGCGCTTGGCTGGAGAGCGGCTCCTGACTCAGCTTCGGGGACCTAACCCGACCTTTTTAGGCATAGAAAGAGAAGCTGAGCTCGGCACCGAGCAGAGGCAGGCGGCGATCGCTCGAGGGCAGGGCTGGCGGACAGGATCACCGCACAGTCCGTGCCGGAGGGAAGCCCACCGCCCTCGTGCCGGGGGTGGATAAACCGGGCCAGGGAGCGCGGCTCCTGACCGCCGGTGCGGACTTGTGCGGGCAGACGGGCGGCACCCACGGGCGCCTGGTGATGCCCCCACGGGGGCGGGAGTCTCTCGCCGGCACCGTCCGAACGGAGACACCGACGGGGGGCGGGGGCAGCCGCGGGGTTCCCCCTCCCACCCCCCCGACGGCAACGCCCGCTGCTGCGGCAGGGAAGGCTGTGCCTCATGGGGAACAAAAGGCTGCGGCGGCGGCGACCGCGGGAGGGCGAAGGGTGGGTCGGCGGCCGCAGGGAGGTTCCGCGGTTCACACGTGGGCGGCCCGGCTCGGCCACCCCATCAAGGCGCTCGGCGCCTTTGTCCCCGCTGTCAGCGCCGAACCGGGGCGACGGCGGCGCGCCCCGACCGCTCCCGCCGGCCGCGCCCCGAGCCACGCCCCCCAGCTCCGGCCACGCCCCCAGCAGGACACAATGCCGCTGTCCCGCCCCGCCCCCGGGCGCTCATTGGCTCTGCTCCGTTCCCGCATGACGTAACCGGCGGGGCGGGGCGCGGCGCCCGATTTAAGGGGTGGCGAGGGGCGCGGCCGCCGCAGCAGCGAGTGCGGGAGCGGGAGGAGCGGGTGGTGAAGGCGGCAGGAGCAGCGGGGCGGCACCCTCGGACACCGGCACCATGCGTGAGATCGTGCACATCCAAGCTGGGCAGTGCGGCAACCAGATCGGCGCCAAGGTACGGACCGGAGACCCGCTCGCCTGCCCGGAACTCCGCGCGTGGGGCGGTGTCTGCTCAGCCGGGCTCCGCATGTTCCGGGGAGAGCGGTGCCGGGAGGGAGAGACCCCGGCTTCCCGCTATGGAGCACCGGCGGGATCGCCTGTCCCTGGGAGGGTCCGCGCGGGACGGCTCCCGGCTGTTCCATCTTAGGGGGAAACGCGGTAGGGCTTCCGCGCCGTGGGTGCGGCACGCCTTGGGGAAGAAGGGTAGGGCGGGGGCATCAGCTGCTGTCCATCAGCCCCTGGCGGGCTGCAGGGGTCCCGGGCGGGCGGGGGAAGGGGCGCCGTGGCCGTGCCACACCCCTCCCGTCGGTGGGGGGGTGTGCAGGGCGCGGTAGCGGCTCCGTCTGGCCGGGGGGCCGCACCCACGCGGGGCGAATCCCCGTGCGCCACGTGGCGGGGATTTGGCCAGGGGGCGAGAGAGGGGCGTGGCGGCACTGACCACACTTCGGTCCCCTCAGTTCTGGGAGGTCATCAGCGATGAGCACGGCATCGACCCCACGGGCAGCTACCACGGAGACAGCGACCTGCAGCTGGAGAGGATCAACGTCTACTACAATGAAGCCACCGGTAACGCCCCTCTATAATAAGCTTCCCGTGGGAGGGGGCATAGGGTGTGCAGGCAGGGGACCCCCAGCTCTCCCTGCAATGGGTGACGCTCCAGCACAGCTTAAATGGCTGCTTTGTTTTCCCATCCCTGGATCTTTCCGAATTCCCACACCCTCCATGCCCTCAGCAGCAAATTATGGGGAAGCGGAAGGGAGCACAGCAGGGCTCCTGTGACACTGGCTGCCGAC
>VZSR01003809.1:1355282-1368043 GCA_013398615.1 Brachypodius melanocephalos | reverse complement strand
AGCAGTTCACGGCCATGTTCCGCCGCAAGGCTTTCTTGCACTGGTACACCGGCGAGGGCATGGATGAGATGGAGTTCACCGAGGCCGAGAGCAACATGAACGACCTGGTCTCTGAATACCAGCAATACCAGGATGCTACTGCTGATGAGCAGGGCGAGTTTGAGGAGGAAGGAGAGGAGGATGAGGCGTAAAGTTGAGATGGGTAGGAGTTAAGTATAGTCTGAGCAGGCAAGTATTCATTGAGAGAAGGAATCTGTGCAGTTGTGCTGAAGCATGCATTTTTTAATTTGGTGCTCTCCACTGTTGCTTCTGTCAGCAGTTTTGTATCCTTGACTGTCCAATGTAACAGTAGTTGCAAAATACTTCAGAGTCTTCTGTTGAAATGGTTAACTTCTCAAACATAAAGGCTTTTTGTGTCCTAAACTGTCTCCTCTACTTTATTTCTGTCTAGCTTAAGCAAGTATTTCTTGTGTAGTTTTCTGTAGCTTCACTTCTCAGTTTATTCCTCAGTGAAAGGTTAAATTCAATAAAACAACAGTTCTCAGGCTGTGAATTTGGCAGCATGTGGAACTGTAGTAGCTCAGGTAATGCTGCCAGGTAATATATGGAAGCTCCTGTGTTTAACAGCTCAGCTTATTGAGGGAAAAGCTGCTTTAGCCGATAAAAACAGGACACGGCACTTGAATTCTGCAATTCCTCTTTATGGACATACATGGTAGAGAGGTCAAAGAGAAGGTATTGAATTCCACATTATAGGCTGTCAAAATTGATTTGATAGGATAGCTGCAGGCTTCCCTACTGCCATTAACAGCTTATTTAACTTGTTCCAGGGACTATAGTACAGGCATATGGGTGGTTGGCTGCGATTTGACTTGATGCTGATTTCACTTATCTTCCCCTTAACTCTCTTCTCTGAATACAAAAATTCCATGCAAAGAAGCATAAGTCTGTACTATCAGGCAACTTGAGAGCTCAGGTAAAAACCCAAGCCTTTTCTCTTCAAGAATGAAATTTGGGTTTCCCAAAATATAGCCACTAACCTGCCTTTAACTGTAAAGGGATTGATTCAACAGGGAGTCAATTCCCTTTAGGGGATATGAGGTGATGGGCAGATTGCTAGGCTCAAAAGGCTGTCCAGAGCATAACATACAATCTTAGTCACCTGTAGATACCCTGACAACAGCTGTCTTCAAGTTACATGTTTACAGGGCAATTGTTTGCTCCTGGTCCCTGCAACAGGAGATGAACCTCAACCAGGCAGGGGAGAGCAGTGCAGCTGCACCCTGCTGTGCATCTTTGCAAAGGTAAGTGTGGTTTCTTTACAATGGGACAGGGGGAATTGATGTTTCTATGTTCTTATAGGATGCAAGAACCCTGAATGAATCTACAGTGTTGTTAAAAGTAGTCAGCCAAGTTTCATAGATCCTAATCCTCCTACAAAGCAAGAGTGAAAATCCTCGTGGAGTTTAGCAGTTACCCAAAAAGTAAGCTTAGTCCTTAATTCATCCAAACACCACTTAGGGGAGTGGTCCTGCACTAAAAAAAAAGCGTTGCTAAGAGAACTGCTACCAATGCTACAATTACTGCAGTCCTTAGTGCTCTGAAAGAGCTGGTATTCACATGTGTGCAGCCTCTATTGTGATCCTTTACTGAAATGCTTGCAAGGCATTACTGGAATAAAGAATTAAAAGGGAGCTGCTGTGCATAACTAATATCTTGCCTGTTTTGAGTCCTCTGCCTGTGGACACTGCTCTGAATGTAGAACGCTGTTCTTTGCTGATGGGCCCTGCTTTCACTGGTGTGTGTGGGACAAGAGGCACTTGCTAAAGCTTTCCTCTCATCTGTAGGTTTGGTGTCTGGTGTACAGAGGAGTGAGAAGCTCAAACTGCCTGGACTGTCAGTAAACAGATACAGCTGTGTATATCCACAACAGTACTTGTATTTCTTAACACTTGAGCAGTTCTAGGATTAAACATTAGACAAATTGAGGTTGTTTTACTGAGTTAATACATGCTGCCTCAGGCCCTTTGGGGAAATGACACTGTATCTGGTTGCCAGAGTAACCTTGCCTTGAAATTACCTTTCTGGGTTGCACTTGAAGCTGTTGATCATACAGCCTGGAGTCAGCAAACGAATCTAAACAGCTGGACTGAAAGAGGAGACATTGGTCTTTGATAGTAAAGATCTTCCTTTCAGCTATGACATTGTAGCACGTTTCACTAGTATTCAACATGTCTAGCATCTAATTCTTAGTGTAATTACACTCTGTCTGTAGCTAATCCTTAAATATAGCCACCCAAGTGACACATTTTACTACAGCTCCCTTACTAGAAAGTAGGGCACCATCCTACATATCTTGCTGTTGTTTGTAGTCTGGCTTTTTTTGTTCTAGAGGAAGGAAATCCAGAAATAGAAATACTCTAGAAAGAGACATGTTTCATAAATCCTACATGTCTTACTTGCCAGTCAATCATTAAAAAAATATTAAAATCCAACCATAATTTCAGTAGGAGTTGAGAAATATAGAAAAAGGGGATACTGAAAGATGTGAAGGGAGGGTTCAAAGCTTGGTAGGAACAGTAAGTCAAATATAAGGGAGATTGAGTCTCATCCCAGTCCTGGGTCTGCAGTACCTATTTTTGTCCATCTTTGATCTTCAGTTGTATTGTTTATTGCCCAGGAGATCTTTCACTACAAAAACTGGAGCTGACTGCTATATGCCAAACAACAAAGAGGGGTCTTCACAGGTCTTTGCGATTGCAATTTTTCTGTTTCACAAAGAAAGCAGAACCACTGGAAGGATTTCAGATTAGATTATCTGACTGCCTTAACCTCTCCTGGGTGTAGATTTATATTTGTCCATGTGATGAACAATATATTTAGGGCTAAAGGTCTTGCATGAGGCATCCTGTTTGGAAGAAATGGAGATAGATAACACAAATTTAGTGGTCTGCAGATTAAGCCACTTAAAATGACTGATTAGTGTTGAGATATAAGTTAATAATATAAAGCAATCTATTTTCATTTCAATAGATCAATTGTGGCCTGAAGGGAAGCATTCTCCTCTGTTGACAATTAGAGCTGATGGTGTTAGGGAAGGGAACAATCTTTTTTTATTCCCTTTGTTAGATGTGTGGATTTTTAAAGCTTGTTAGTAGAGCGTCTTGACCAAGGCAAACAATCAGTGCTTAACTGCTGTTAAGTGCAAGAGGGTAAAGATAAATAAGGTGGTAAAAATGAGGCAGCATGCAGGTTTAATTTAAATAGAAATGGCATGAGTCATGGTAGCACTGGGATGCCCTCTCTCCTAATTTCTCCTCTGTATTTATTTCTCAAACCTCAGTCTAAACCACTGTAGCAACAGTGTTGTGGAAATATAATGCAGTATGTGGTCTGATATTTCAAAACTCTTAATGGGATTGTAAGCTTACATCTGTTTTCCAACAGATGTTTTCCAGTCTTTCAAATGGGAGCAATAATGATTCTCCTCTTCCCAAGATACATCAAGTGCCTATATAAATCAGAAATTGGGTTGCATTCAGCATACAATAGTCCTGGTAATGTGATATCTAAGAATCAAACCTGAGCTTGTATCCTTCCAGAAGATATGAGGTGAAGAACAGAATAAACCAGTAGGATTTATAACCTGAAGAAAGAAGGGAACCCAGATGTTTGGATCTCCTGCCCAGTGAATTCCCTGCAAAAATAGGGCAAGCCCACTAATCTGTGCAGGGAAATCTGCTCATGGATGGTGATATCATGTGCTACATAGCTCAAAAGTGTGTGGTGCTAGTAGGTTTTTCTATATATGCAAGTTCTACATGCTTAAAGAAACTGTGATGGGCCAGTCTTTATGGTACTGCAATGCAATACTGCAGTGCCCAGAGCAACTCTGGCAAAGTGGTGCAAGAGGGGCAAGTTTTCTTGCCTCACTTGAAAAAGTTGGGGCCTCTAACAATACTCCCTGCATTAGAAAGAGTTCCTCTCTTGTTTCCTTCATCCTTTGCCCTCCCTGTAATCCCCATAGCCAAGTTATGTGTAAGATCAGGATGAAACCCAGTAATGGCTTTCAGTAGAGCAAGTTTCATGGTTGTTCCGCTGAAATCACTTTCCGAACATCCCCCTCTCTCCGACTCAAAAGAACCCGAAACCAACCCCCACATCTCATTGCTTTATTACTTTTTTTTTTTTAATTAGTAAGGGTTGTTAATCTATATTGGATTCTGCCTCACAGTGGGAGGTGCTTTAGCTACTGCTTTCTGTTTAATGAAGCCTAATATTTTTGTTTGCTATAGCTCTGAGGAAGTAAAATCTTCTCTGGAGAAATCATGTGACTATCCCCTATTATTATACACAACTTTTCCCCCGAAAGATGTTATTCTACTTTTCCTCTCCACATTAAAGCATAATGAACAAATCCTTTTAGGGACTGTTCAGAAATGGTAAGCCTGCACATGAGCTATAGGTAACATTATTCCTCCAAGCCTGTTCATTGTAGGGAAGGCACTGTTTTTCATTTACAAATAATCCCCTTCTCAATCTTCCCATTTGTTTTTTCAGCTGCTTCTACATTTCCACAGAACAAAGCTTGTGACACTTTTGATGCTTTATATGTGCCTGGGGTAATCTGAGTAAGGTTATTTCCCCCCTGCCTTCTTTCTTCGGCTAAAAATAAACCTCTACAGACAAGGAGCTGATTTTGTATGTGACTTTAAAATTTTTTTTTTTTAGAATTTTTCACCTTCCAATCTAAAATCCATTAATACTAAGCACCTGCCTTTCGGTAGTTCAGCAATCACCTGTCCTGGTCTGTTTGTTATTTATTAAAATGGGAAAGAGCAGACTATTTGTTCTCAGATACTCCCATTTAAATGGGTCTTATCTTTAGCTTGCCTACAAGAAAACTCAAAATGGAAGCATTTGGTCACAGCAAAGTGCCTCAGGACATGATGCATTTTGGAAAAAGACATTTCTTGGCCCTGAGTCTCCTGGACACTTGTCCAGCTGGAGCCCTCTGAGCACTGGAAACCAAGGCAGAGGGAGGATGTGGGGGATGCTGTGAAAGCCTGCCCATCCCCAGACATTCTGCCAGCAAAGGACACAGGGCTGGCGATAACTCCTCTCTCTGGGAAGCTTAACAAGAAGTGAACTGTTTCCCTGCTCCTAGCTTCACTCCTATATTACGTATTTTATTTGTGAATCTGCCAGAAAGAGAAATTGTGTCTCTTTGAAGTGTGTGTATAAGAAGGCTATCTGTTTACAGTATCTAGGTAAAAAAAGACATAATTTAAGAGCAGGTCATTTCCTCCTCCCCACTCAAAGTCATTTTTCCCTTACGGGCAGAATTCCACTTGTAAGGGAAGAAATCAAGCTAGCTCTGTTAAATTCTTGTTTATTAACATTTGGTTCTTGTAGTGTAGAGATTTTCCAACTGGTCTCAATTTATCCATATGTTATCCTTTATAATCAGGTTATTTTTCTCACTTGGCTTCCTTAGAAAGCTTAAGGCATAGGGGTTGTTGTTGTTTTGTTGGAGTTTTTTTGGTTGATTGGTTGGTTTTTTTCTTTTCTGGCAAGAATGCCTCTAACATTGGGGAAAAAAAAAGAAAAAAAAAGTAATAATAGTTCAGTTTAAGCAGAATGTGAAAAAACACTCTTGCTCCAGAGGATGAAGTGGCTACCCTGGCAGAGGTTGTGTAGCTTATTCAGTAAAAGGTTCTGTGTTCTTTTGCAGTGAAAAATGTTTCCACATTTTCTATGAATGCCATAGAAAAATACTGCCTGCCTCCATAGTGAATAATTAAACAGGGGTTTCAAGCAGAATTCAAATGGTCTCACAACAGCTTTTACAAACACTTAATGAAATTCAAGCACTGACTTCTTACAGCATGCTTCTCTGCATCCAGCATAATGCTCGTCTCATAATTAATAAATTAATAGTGCAGCTGTTTTTTAAAAAATTTCAGCTAAGAAATTTCCAGCTCCACCCTAGCAGGCAGGGATCGGAGGTTTTATTGGCATTGAGAAAACTGCCATTTCCATAGGCAGGGCTGATGCAGTATCCTCCAGCTGCTAGAAAGGACGGTCCTATTCCCCTTGCCCCCCACTTCAGGTGTTACCTCTGTGTCATTTCCTCTACCAGCTCCAGAGCATGTCTGACCCTTTCACCAGTCTTTTCCTCTACCTTAACTCCACAGTTAAGGACAGAAAATTGAGGGGGTGGAAGAAGGTTTTTCTTCAATTAGGTGGTGTATGCTAGAGGGAGAACTTGTGCAAGCAAGGAGGGAAAAGTGGGCAGCTGGAAGCAGGGGAGAGTAAAACAAGGTATTTGGCTGATTCAGCCACCCAGTGCACCATCACCCTGAACTCTCCCACAGAGAATTTGAAACGATGTACACTGAATCCCACCACAAACTGCTCATCTTTTAGCAGACCTCACAAGATGTAGTCCAGTCTGCCCAGTGTCAGTTTGAGTTACAAGTAACTATTGGATTGCAAGAAAGCAAGGAGGCTAAGGAACAAAAGGAACGGTGACTAGCAGATCAAAGTCTCTATCTGTACCTTGTTGACGTGGAGGAAATGAACTGCCCTGGAAAACACGATATCAGCATTTCATTTATATTGGTGCTGGAATCTTAATTATCTTTTGACTGGAGGACCCAGTTTGTAGGGATATCAGATGTATTTCATCTACTGAGCAATCTAAAAAGGTAGCTGCAGCCTGGATGGGGGCAGGAGCCATCTGGCTGCTACCCCATCACATCTGGTGTGCCAAGAGGAAATAATAAGAGGCTGCATTGTTTTGCTTTTCTTCTCAGTAAATCGCTGCCTGATGATGATGACCACATTTTCCCCTTTTTGGAATCATTTTGTGACATGTGATCGTGTTTATTACGGTAACTTTGGAAGCCAGAGAAGCAAGGTTGTGTTTGCTGTGTCCTGTACAAGCACATTCACAGAAATGCATGACGCTCAGAGGTTATAATCTAAATTCACAAGAGGAACCATATGGTGTGGAAGAAATATTAGATTCATTGAGAAACAGTTCTCCCCTCTAAAGGTGCATGTGTTATTTTAGAGCTGACAGTGTCCCAAATTGCTCTGTAATGTGATTTTCTCTCATACACTTATCCTCTCTCCTCTTTTGTTCTTGGCCAAACACACAGACCCTCAGGTATAATAAACACAAGTTCTGAGGGCTCTACAATGAAACTGCTTTTGCTGATTCATAAAAACATGCTCAGTGTTGCTGTAATTAATAGCTTCCGATGCCTTCAGTGAGTTGTAATATTGAAATAAAGATAGGTTCCCCTTTTAGGTATTCTATTACTAGCATTAAAATCACTTTCATAATTATTCCACCCTCTTGCTGGTAGAATATTCTTCCATATTAATGCATATTCCAAATGATTAAGCATGATGTTCCAAAGGTAACCTCATACAGTCCTCATCAGGTGGGAATGTCATAGTTACCAGGTAGAAGGTGAACAATAAGATAACAAACAGAGCCTGCTCATTTGAGTACCAACAAAAAGACTCAAACAGCCATGTAGTCTCTGCTATGCATGCCTGAGCAACACGTGATACCACCCATCACAAATGACTGAGAATAAAGTCGTGGGCAGATGTTTTGTGTGCTTGAAAAGCTTTCCTATTTGTACACTTGTGATCCTTTCTCAAACAATGGGAAATCATAGACAGACATGAAAATGTTGTGGGATCCCTGTTGCCTCCCTTGTGCATCCATCGTCAGGCTCCACTGTTGCCTTGGAAACTGGGTAGGCAAGGCTTGATGCAGGCAGAGAGGAGGCTGTGGCAGAGTTTCGGCTGTCGAGGGGCCCATGGGTGTTCCTGGGCACACGCCCTGCCTTTGTATGAATGGCAGAATTTTGGCTTTCATTTGCAATTCTGACAATTTAGAATTTATAGAGCTATATTTTAAAAAACACCAAACAATAGGGAACTACCATATCTATTTAAGCATCCTTGATGGCTAAGATTTGTTAAAGTGTTTGCCAAAATGAAAGGTTCTGACTTGACATTCAAGTAGTTGAATGTAGCTGACATTCAGTTCGGTTCACTATGTGCTTATAGATGTTCAGCATTGCTGAAGATTAAGGAACTTGTACACATAAACACGTACTTCCCTTTAGGTACTTAGAATAAAACCTGGAGCTACATTCCCACCCTGAAAAAAAAAGTGGGAATCTACAAAGAAACCAGTACTACAGTATCTAAGAATTAGTTTCCTAATAAAAGCTCAGAATTCTTAGTGGAATAACTCTAAAGGAGGTCACTGTGTGCATGTGAGAAGATGACATCTCAAGTGTCCTCAGGTGTCCTCAAGAGAAGAATCATAATGCTTCATCCGGGCCTTTGTGGATTGCCAGGAATATTCTGGCACCCAAAAAGCTCTTCAGTGTCTGTGTGAATCCCTCAGAGATGCCAGAGATGCAGTTGTGTTGCAGTTCCACCAGTGGTTAGAAGAATGTAACTCCCTGCTGCTGCCCAAAAGGGTGGGTTATGCCTAGAGCAAGTACAAATGTATATGCGTAAGTGGTGTGAACAATAACAAAGGCTGCCTGTGATTAAGTGTTGCTGAAATATGTTAAAGGAAAATACTTACGACAGCTGGGATATAAAGAACACAAACTCCTAAAGAATTTGGTGAAAAGACCCCAGTGCCAGCACAGTCCTGGATATTTTGTGATTGCAAAAGCCACATGGAATAGCACCACACTTAATTCCCTGTGTTGCAAAGCTTCAGCCAATCTGTGCTCATGACATTTCACAGCAGCTGAGGTTTCTGCACCAGGGAAGAAAATGAGCTACAGTTGATAAGAAAGTCAATTCACTGGAGTAAATTGAGAGCCACTTTTGAAAATACAGCCAAAGCATTTTTTCAAGGTCACAGCAGCCAGATTCCAGGCAAAGATATGGTACTTCTTTAGCCACTAGTATTTCCTGCTGTTGATTAAAAAAACCCAAAAACAAACAAACAAAAAACCCCAATAACAACAACAACAACAAAAACCCCACCAAAAACTGGTGTCATTATGCATTGATTTATATTGTGTTCAGTACAGCTAATCTGAGTATTATGTAAACAATTCTGATAATTCTGACGTTATTCTGATAGTGGTAATGATTTCCCACATTAATTATCACCTCACCTTTGCAAAAATCTTCTTGTTTTGAAGGTGTTATAATTGCAATATAATGTTGTAGTGTAGTGTGAAACTGAGATGAATAAACCGTCAGTCTGTTGTTGCTGATTACACACAGCATCCCGCTCCTTTCTTTCCCCTTCACACAGCCACACAACTGTGGAGGTTGGACAGAACCTCTGGGATCATCTAGTCTAGTCCTTTACTTTGCCTGACAAGGCCAGCTAGAACAGGTTAATCAAGGTTGTCCTCCCTAGAGTTTTGACTGTCTCTGAGACTGGACACACATCAATTTCTCTGGGCAACTTGTACCAGAGCAAAGTGGTTTTGTTTGTTTTTCCATTATGTTCAGATTTCTCTATTTCAGTCTGTGTCCATTGCTTCTCCTCCTGTCACTGTGCATCTCTGAGAGGAGCCTGGCTCCATCTTTTTTAACGCTTCCTATCAAGTATTTATACACACTGATAAGAATATCCTGAACCTTCTCCAGCAAATTTGATCCCAGCTCTCAGCCACTCTTTGTATGACAGATGCTCCACTTCCTTCATTGGACTCACTCCAAAATGCCCATTGTTCTCTCATATTGGGGAGCCAAGAATTGGATGTAAAACTCCAGATGTGTCTCACCACATCTTATCCTCTTCCTTGACCTGCTGGTAACAACCTTCCCTAAACAAGGACGTTTCTGGACAACCCTTGCTGTTAGGGCACACTGCTCACTCATGTTCAACTTAGTGTCCACCAGGATCTCCAGGTCATTTTTGGCCAAGCTCCTTTCCATCTGGGTGGTCTCTGCCACATACTAGTTCAGTGGGTTATTCCTTTCCAGGTACAGGACTTTGCACTTCCCTTTGTTAAACTGCATGAGGTTCCTGTCAGCCCATTTTTTCCAGCCTACTGAAATCATTCTGGATTGGCAGCATAACCTCTAGTGTATCAGTCCCTCCTCCCAGTTTTGCATCATCAGCAGACTTGCTGAGAGTGCACTCTCTTGCCATTTAACTCACTAACAGAGCAGTTCAATGGTGTTGGCCAAGGATCAATCACCGGAGTACAGCACCAGAATTTTGTGTAGCTGATGTCAAGCCCTTCAGTTTGGCAGTTCAGCCAGCTTTCACTCCATCTCACTCTATGTCTATTTACCTAGGCCATACCTCATCAATTGACCTGCAGGGGTGTTACAGGAGACAGTTCAAAAGCCTTCACAAAATAAACAATGTTAACTATGCTGAGCCTGTTGATACTTTGCAACATTTTAGAGCTTGCATTACCACGCTGTCCCCTTGGCGCTTCAATGTTGTGCTTAAGATGAACTCTCTACAGTTCCATTATGCTGAACATAAGATACATTGTTTTGCATCCTCTTTACCAGTCAATTCCTTGCTTCATTATGGGCTATCATCTCCCTTCCCTGGTGCTACGAGCACAGCTGTCCTCAACAGGGTGGTCAGATGGGCGTCAAAGCTGCTTTCACTTCTGAAAAAAATTAGACCTGTAAATCAAGTACTATTTTACAATCAAGTTCAATAATTCCTGCACAATCCATTACAGACCCTGCTGAAATTTGTTTCAGATGTTCTCCTTGGCAGTAGTGCAGATACAGGTGTGTATTGCAGTTGGTTTAATTATATTCTCCTTGTTGTCCTTGAACTGTTCCCTCCTCCCTTGGTCATCCACCATGGACTTATCTCAGTTTTTTTTTCTATGAGAGATCAAGCAGAGATGCTACTGGCAGAATTCAAAGTTTTCCAAAATCAGGTGTGTGGCAGGTGCCTGGTAACACAGAACATAACTTCACTTACAGAAAAGAAACATATACCTGTGTGTGTTAAACTGTGTGTGTTAAACATATTCCTGTGTGTGTTAAACTGCTGTCACTGCTGGATAACTGCCAGAAAAAGCCATTCTTTAGCAGCAGCATAAAATCTCATGCCAGCCCTCAGTGTTCCTGAAATTAGAGCCTCATGTACACATATTTAGCAGCACTATCTAAAATAGAATTTCGTGCTTAAAAGTGGCTGTGGGCTTCAACATCACCATCCAGTCTCTGCTTGTTTCAGGTGTCCGAGCTATGGAAAAATTATGCTTGTGCTTCAAACATATTGAAACCTGATTAAGCAGGCCTAAGCTAGAAACACAGCCTTGATGGTGCTAATAAAACATAGCAGCATGTGCTTCGCTGCTGTGGCATAGTAGAGGCGAAGGAAGCAAGGGGACGAGTTCCACAGGTATGCAGAGACGAGTTAGGTGGTTTTGTTTTCTTTTTCACCCCGAGATAAGCCATGTCGTATCCGATTCCGGCCTTTTCCCCGACGGCTGAAGGCGAAGTACACCCGGCGCCCCAAGCCAGAGGCGTTCAGCATACAGAGGAGCCCGCAGTCTGCTTCTCCCGGACTGGACCGGACCGGACGCAGACGCGGTGCCCGAGCGGGAGACAATGCCCGAGCCCGCCCCGCCCCGCGCCATTCCCGCCGCGCGTCACTGGCGGGGCGGAGCGCGGCGCTCGATTTAAGGGGCAGCGAGGGGCGCGGCCGCCGCAGCCGCGAGTGCGGGAAGCGAAGGAAGGCGGTGAGAGCAGCAGGGGCAGCTTCGGAAACCGGCACCATGCGTGAGATCGTGCATATCCAGGCCGGGCAGTGCGGCAACCAGATCGGCGCCAAGGTATGGATGGGCGCGGAAAGCAGCGGGGCGCTCCCGCAGGTCGCACCCCGCGGGTGGCGCGCAGCCCGTTCCGAAATGAAAAGCGACCTGGAATTTGCTGAGGCGTCTGTGCGCTGTGCCCCCCGTCCCCACCGCTCGGAGGTGCCGCGGGGCTGGGCGGGGCACGGATATGCCCGCGCTCCTGTCCGGCGTGCTCGGCTATCCCGCGCTGCCTCGCCCCTCTGCGGCCACGGGGCCGACTCCAAAGGCGGGGAAAAGGGAGGTGTTCCACCACTGAACGTGTGCAGGTGTTGCCATCTTGTAGTGGCTACAGGGTTTTAAGCTAATGCTAGACAATGGGAGGGCACCAAATTGATAGAGCCAGAGATGGTGACCCTTTGGATACAAGCTACAAAGGAATTATCTTGCACTTCAATGCTCTGGCTGCTCGTCAGCCTCCTGCTAGTGCAGCTGCTGCGGCCAGCGAGGCCCTTGTGCACTGACTCACCTTCCCACCCGGCAGCTGCTCTGCCATGCAAGGGAGTGGTCAGGGCCGCGGAATGCACGGGCTGCGCTGAGGGTGTGTGATTGGCACCGGCCAGCTGTTTCCACTAGCACTGGAAACGGCCAATTGCCATTTTTCAAAATTTCCCTCTAGTTCTGGGAGGTCATCAGCGATGAGCACGGCATTGATCCCACGGGCAGCTACCATGGGGACAGTGAGCTGCAGCTGGAGAGGATCAACGTCTACTACAATGAAGCTGCTGGTAAGTGCCTGCTTCCTCACGTTTCCTCGAATAAATAGGGCACGATAGTTGAGGCTGGAAAAATCCCTGAAAAAGAGCTGTCATCTGCCAGTGACTCCACTAAGAGACCTTTATTTTCAGAAAGGCTCTGATAACATGGTAGCCTTGATTGTGACAGTGCCTCTCCAGAGAAATGCAAGGAGGTGGA
>VZSR01003809.1:1307385-1355182 GCA_013398615.1 Brachypodius melanocephalos | reverse complement strand
TGAGCAGGGCGAGTTTGAGGAGGAAGGAGAGGAGGATGAGGCTTAAGCCACCTGGTATCAAAGGAACTTCTGTAAAGCAGGCATGCATCTGAACAATTTCTGATAGTGGTGGTGAAGCATGTTTTCTAGAAACTATGTACCCAATTATCCTCTCAGCATTTGTGACTTTGCCAGATTTCTCAATGTAACAGTTCTGAATCCTAATTCTTACAGTGTTTTTTGTCCTTTAATATTAAGAGCATATAAAGTCATGTATTTAAGATCATTGTTTCTGTCTTTCTTAACACTTCTATTGGACAAAGAACAGCTGTTCAGCCTGGGTGGCAACAAGTAAGTTTAAAGGCATGTCAGAAATCTTGCACTACAGTGGTATGCCCTAATTACTGAGGCTTACATGTTCTTAAGACGTATGCTTCTCATGCTAATATGTTTAATGTGTTTCTTACAGGACTCAAATCTACCTGTAACTGCATTGAAAATGGAAAGCCAACCTAAATTCCTAAACAAGGCAAAGGCTAAATATCTCTGACTTGTTTCACAGTTCGTGTCAGCGTAGAAAATTTTCCACTTCTCTGTTGAAGTCATTTGCAAAACGCAAGTGTAAATTATGCTTTCCTTCTGGCATCAGAAGCAACCTTAAAAGAGAAAAAAACCCAAACACCGATTATACATTTTATTCTGTGATTACAGGTAATTAAAATGCTTGTTGCATTTTCCTTGTACTTGGTTACCCAGTAAGGATTTGTAATAACTCTTATTTTAAGTACTGTCCCTATGTGTGTGGTTGGAATGTGAACCACAGCAACAGTTGGAGCAAGCATACTACTTGTCCCAATCTGGGGAGGATAAAATAAGCCTAAATCAAAATTTTGTGTCCTAGACCCAGTTTCTAGAAAACTTTCTGGTGATCTTCAGAGAAGATAAGATTCCAAAACTTGTATGAGATGCATCTTCAAAAGGTATGTGAAGTATCTGAGCACTTTTGCCTCTTTCAGAGGACAGTAGCTGCAGTGAAATGTAGAGTTCTTGTCATTACCCAAACTTGGTTAGTATTTGTACTCTGTCTAATCTTTCTGCAAAAAGACAATTCAAAACTAAAACCATTCATCCATTAAAATAAAAGCGAAAGTCAGAATTTCTCTGGCTATACCAAAAACATAGAAATAGTATCTGTGAATAAGGTTAAATCTTTATAATACAAATATGAATTTGACATGCCTAAAATTCCACTTACTTTTGCTTTCTATCTGAGACAAACTTTATACATTAGGGATGTACACTTTATGTGGGGGTGGGAAATCTTTAAATTGTTTTGTTCTACCATATACTAAGCAGCTTCAACACAGCTAAAAACATTTTGATACTTTATTGCCTTCATGTCAAAGCCTCACTATAGCAAGAGGGATCAACCTGCTTTTGGTGGTGACAACTGCTGTTTTGTTTTGAGAAAAGAGTAGCAGCATGTGAATATTTCTAGTTTTTCTAATGAATTCTGTCAGAATTTTATTAAGTCTGTTTCTTCAAAGATAAGCAGCACACAGATGCACAAACTAAAGCATTGTGCATGCTCTTTCCTACTGCCATTAATGTTTCCTACTACTGTAATGCTACCAAACTCCAGCCATACCACACCAATGCAGAATGATGGCACACTCTTTTCACCATGACAGAAACCAGCAATGTCTCTGCCCTATAATCAGAAGAAGCTTTTTCTACTTTACTATTAGATAAAAATCAAGGCAAGAAAAACTGATGGTAGAAGCGCGTGCTACTGAAAATGTGCTGATTTTAAGCTTTTCCTTCTGCTTCACAATGGAAAATGTCATTTCCAATGCAACAAGGGAAGAATACGACCATGTACCCAAGCATTAATTTCTGAGAACACCATTAGTCTTGTTTCTTTTCTGACAAATATGCCCTTCAGCACAAAGACATTCAAAGAATCACTGTTTTACATTTTATTGGATGGAAATTTCTAACAGTGTTTCCTCTTTGGCTTGTCTTCCAAAGAGACGCTATCAGATTCTTGTCTAGTTTGTTGGGATAATTTGCCTTAGTCAGCACCTGGAACATTTTGGAGCTCAGTGAAAGCAAGCAGGATGTTAAGTGTTCTGAACAGGGTATGTAGGAGTGATGAACCAGCAGACATGAAATAAAACACCTGCCTGTGATTGTTAGGAAGATCACTTGTTCTCATCTCACCTAGCAGGGTGCATTAGTATGATCAGCAGGGCTGACTTGGAGACATCATTTTTGTACTGAGATGATACCAGTGAAACAGCTCTCTACACTTTGCATTCATAAAAATGCTCTTTTTTTCCCCCCCACCACTTCTGTTCTCCAGTGCTAATCCTCACAGTCTGTAATTCAGTAGTAATGGAATGCTTGCATTTGTGTGCAAATTCATGAAGAAAATCCAGCTGGTAAAATCCCATCTTTTTATAGGAAACATTTCCAGAATTTTCAAGTTATGCTGGTTTTGGCTGGAATAGAGTCAACTTTCGTCACAGTAGCTGTTATGGAGTTGTGTTTTAGATTTGTGCTGAAAACAGTGTTGATAATACAGAGCTGTTTCTGTTATTTCTGAGCAGGGCTTGCACAGCATCAAGGCCTTCTCTGCTTCTCATACTGACCCGCTAGGAAGGAGGCTGGGGGTGCACAAGGAGTTGGGAGGGGACACAGCTGGGACAGCTGACCCCAACTGACCAAAGGAACATTCCATGCCATATGGTATCATGCTGAACATACAAAGCTGGGGAAAGAAGGAAGGGGGATGTTTGGAGGGATGACATTTGTCTTCCCAAGTAACTGCTATGTGTGATGGAGCCTGGCTTTCCTGGGGATGGCTGAACACCAGCCTGACTGTGGGAGGAGTGAGTTAAGTCCTTGTTTTATTTTGCTTGCATGTGTGGCTTTTGCTTTAGCTATTAAACTGTCTTTATCTCAACACAAGAGGGTTTTTTTTTTCCATTTTTACTCATCTGATTCTGTCCCTGATCCCATGAGTGGGGGAGTGAGTGGTACTGAGTTGCTATCTGGGGTAAACCACAACACACATGAAGCAGATTTTTCTTGGTATTTTTCTTGTTTATATAGTAATGTTTCTGAGCACAACTGTACATTTTTTCCACATTCTGCTTTTCTTAAAAACACTGAAAATTCATGGCACACGTGGAAACAGAATCTTTGAGGTTGTTCACATCGGTAGGGCAGAGCAAACAGAAGTAAACTGTGTTTCTCTAATAACTGGGAATCTCTCTCCATTCATAGCATTTAAATTCCCTGTTCTACTGAATGGGACAGAAATGAGGTCTCTTACAGCAAAAGGAATGCAATGGTCATAAACATTTTTGCTTGCTTTGATAAAGCTTAGGGAGTAGTGGTTCTGTTTGTGTAGTGGAAAGAGGAAAAGGTGCTTACTTAGTTCCTCTCAGAGGGCTTTAGGAAAGAGCTTATTAAAAACCTGTACTTTTTATCCTGCAAGAAAAATCCAGCTACTCTGTTTGAATTGTAACTTGGTAGGGAAGTTTAGAATAGCTCTCTGTGGCAAAGACAACTTGTCCAAATAGGTTTTTTTTAACACTGGGTTTGAACTACTTCATTTCTCCAATAATGGTTTATAAAAATTCCATCATTTAACTTACCGAGAGCCTTTGATGTGCTTATGAATGTATTCTGCATGAGCTTGTGGGACCAAAGGGTCTTTCTCACCATGAATTATAAATGTGGGACATTTAATATCTGGCAGCAACTGTTGGCAGATATTACCTAGGGAGAAAACAAATGAAGGTCACACTTTGGTTCAAAATTGTATAAAAGATGAAACTGCTTCCGTAAAGGAATCTGAACTCCATTGGGCTCTAGCTATTGCCTCTCCTAGTGGATTGTGTGTGATTAATCTATAGAAATATGTAAGCAGGACTATAATTAACATTTCTTTCTCCAAAATCTTACTTCACTGCAATTTGCTCCATTAATGCATACTAGCACAAAAGCATACAGAGTATGAAGAACCTTTGTTCCACATTTCCCCCAGGGCCCCTTTGGCTCTTCAAAGCCAATGCATGCATCTCATTGTCGGCTTTGTTCTCTTCAGCCTTAAGAGTTTTATGGCCCTCACATTAAGCTGCATTTTGATACAGCAATTGTCAAGTTACAAGATTTGCTACTTTTTGGAACAAATTAACTCTAGGCTGTACTCATACCTGTTGCACCTCCCAGGCCCTTTGCTGTCTGCAATACTCTAATGGATTGACCCTGGCTGGATGCCAGGCTCCTACCTAAAAACTCTCCATCACTCCCCTCCACAAGCGGACAGGAGAGGGAAAACAGAATGAAAGGTTCCTGAGTTGAGGTAAGGACCAGGAGAGAGCACTCACTGAATACCATCACGGGCAAAACAGACTCAGCTTGGGGATACTAATTGAATTTATCACTAACAAAATCAGAGCAGCATAATGAGAAGTAAAATAAATCTTGGAAGCTTCTTCCTGGGTTCTACCTCCTGTCTCCCTAGTACAGGAAGATGGGGAATCGGGGTTGTGGTCAGTTCATTACAGATTGTTCCTGCTGCTGCTCAGGGAGTCCTTCCACTGCTCCAGTGTTTGGTCCCTCCCACAAGAAACAGTTCTCCATTAACTTCTCCAGCATGAATCCATCCCACAGGCAATGGTTCCCCACAAACTGCTGCAAGGTGAGTCATCTTTCCACAGGGTGCAGTCCTTTAGGCACAGCCTGATCCAGCATGGGCCCCCCCACTGGGTCACAAGTCCTACCAGGAAACCTGCTCCAGTGCGGGCTGCTCTCTCCATGGGTCTACACGTCTCAGCAGGAGCCTGCTCCAACATGGATTTCCCACAGGTACAGAGCCCTCTCTTGGGCATACCTGCTCTGGGATGGGCTCCTCCAAAAGCTGGAGGTGGATCTCTGCATCCCTGTGGACCTCCATGGGCTGCAGGGGCACGGCTGCTTCACCAGAGCCTGCACCATGGGCTGCAGGGAAATCTCAGCTCGAGCACCTGGAGCACTTCCTTCCCTTCCTTCTTCACTGGCCTCGGTGGCTGCATAGTTGTTCCTCTCATCTATTCTCACTCTGCTTTTCTCTGGCTGCAGTAACATTTGTGCAGTAACTTTTTTTTTCCTTCTTAAATATGTTTTCACGGAGGTGTTACTGCCATCACTGATTGCCCTTGCCTTGGCCAGTGGCATGTCCATCTTGGAGCTGGCTGGTATTGGCTCTACTGGACATGGAGGAAGCTTCTAGCACCATGCAACCCCCCTGGTACAAAAACCTGGCCATGCAAATCTAGCACAAATGCATAACCATTTGGTATGAATTGTACTAAAGCTATTCAAAGGTTATTTTCCCTGCTCATTCATGATTTTATGCTTATTAGTCATTAATCTCATTAGAAGTAATTGTAATGGTTTTGCTTAAAGACTTTTCTGGGTTTTCTCTCCTTTTTTCCCCTCATTCCTTAGTAACCCAGTTTCCAAACTCATTGCCTGATTTCCCATGTTCTTGCAAGGGAATCTTTGGGTAAAACATCGTTGATGGGCTTCATGTTCCATTTGTCTTTGAGATAACTCTGTCCATTTGTAGTTGCCACCTTGCAGCTACCAACAGCTGTAAGATTAATACTCATCCATGTACACTTAGCTCTAAAGTCAGAGTCTGTTTCACAGATTTTTAATTGTTTGGTTATTTATGCAGCCTTTGTTTGCAGTTCTACTTGTTAAATATTTTCATTTTACCCATAGTCCTCTAACACCTGCAGAAATATTGACTGTTTTCCAGAACAAGCACTAAGTAAATTTAGGTTATTTATATAGGAACATAGTTGGCAGTCAAACTATTATTTCCTAGTTTTCAGTCCTAAAACTGTTTTGTACTATAACCACTAAATTGTATTTTCTCTAAAAGCATGGAACAGCAAGAAGAATCTTGGATGTTGTGACTTTATGCATCTTTACTCAGTTTCATTAACTGTTAGCTCCTCCTAAAAATTCATTTCTCATGGTATTTCACAATAAAAGCTGTCTCATTCAGGGAAAAATAGTCTAGTTTTAAAAAGAGCTTGAGTTCTTTTGAGCCAACACTGGCTTTGCTGTCCTCCTTTTATCTCCAATGGATTTTATTAACACCTTTTCTTATATCTGCTGTATCTGTGCCTTTGTTGCAGTGTTTTAACTTTAATTGCCATGTGGCCTGTTTGTAATCTAAGTTGGAAAACTGGCTTTCTCCTGGAAAATAACCTGCAGTCTGGTAGCTGCTCATCTCTTGCAGTAAACACTAGCTTCTCCCAATATCTGACCCAGTTTCAGCATCTAGGTAATTCAGCTCCTTGTTACATGTTTCTTGGTGGATTCTTTTTCTCAGTCACTTTATCTCAGTGTCTGAGGCATGTGCAGGCAGTGAAAGGATGTCACAGCCACAGATTCACCAGTCTGGGCTTTACACTTCAGAAAATACATAGTTTTAAGGAGATTCCAGAAAGGCTAAAATAAAATTGGAACCTAATTTGTTACATCACTTTACTGGGAGAAATCTTAGTCTTGTGTTGATCCTCTACAAAAATTTATGGAAAAAATGACATGAAGTAACACTTTCCTTGGAGTACCTGCTGCCTGTTAATGTGCATCACCTTCTATCTTTCATTATGAGAGCTACAGGAATGTGTATAAGAGTTACAAACTCCTTTTTTTAATATACATTATGTATTACTGCTTTAGGCAAATTAAAAGCAAATTCCCTCTGAATCGAAATAGAACTGCAGATTATTATTCATATCCTTGGCTGAAAAGGTCTATGTAGAGTAATTGCAGAAATCTTCTGGGATAAACAATTACATTGTCTAATTTAACATTTTTCTTTTATTTTTAAACACCTGAGCTGCCTCAATAGTGTTTTTAAAATGTGTTTTTTTAATTCTGAGTTCTCAAAATCTGAACTCCTTTATTTTTTAACTCACATGCTACAAGGTTTGAAAGAGTTCTTCAGCTCTGTTTTGCAAAAAGTGCAAAGAGCACACCTTACTTTTGGTGCATCTTAACTACATCACCAAGAGATAATCCTTTGACACAGAGACAGAAGAGGAGAGAGATTCTGCCTGAGGAGAATCCTTCTGTTTAGTCTGCACAAAACCAATTACTTAATAATGCAGTTTTGTGGTGGAACAAGAGCAGAGCTTCATCAGCTAATGTTTTCCATAAATGTTTTCCTCCCATACCTTTCTGGTTCTGTGAACAATCTACAGAACAATTGTGTTATTCCTGAGTGTGAGTCAGACCCAGCTTTTAATGGCATATGCAGAGTCCTCTCTTCACTGGCTGCTAGAAGTACTGTTAGATTTCTTTTATCCAGAACTGCCTGCTACTCTAATTGCCTCAGTTCAACATTGTGAAATTCTTACCATCTGGATTTTCAGCAAAGTGAGATATTCCATCTACCCAAGCCTCACAGGTTTCTGCAAAGTACTTATGTCCATACAGCTCTTCCAGTGGTTTCTTGACCTTTTCACTCCATTTTGAAACATCTCGGATGCCTACATAAAATAATGTTGAAATATGTTATGTCCTTTCTAGCAAAAAGGTAAAAATCACACTTAATATAGGGAAGTTTTCAAACCAGACTGTATATATGTATTTCAGAACTGAAACTGCTACCTCTGCTGTGGTCCTCTGAGTTGTAGAGGAACATCTTGTTATTATGGTCAAAAGGAAAACCAGAAAAACCATATAATATTCAAAGGATTCAGTCCTTTGAAACTTCTGATGGTTCTTTCTGGAAGGCTTTCACAAGAGAAGTTCAAGGGCTACCTTGTGTATAAAAATGGGACTGTTTCACAGCAGTGTGTTAGACCTGGCAGTTCTTTTTTATATCCTTTAGCCTTTTGCACCAACTGATGGAGGGAAGTCCTTCCATGGCTCCTACCAGCTTTCAGAGGAAGGAAGCTCTTACTAAGACATTCCAGCAGGCTGATATCATGGTACATTTGCCATAGTTTTACACAAAAACAAGTGACTCAGTAGAGATCCGTGACTCATGGCAGACTGGCTAAAACTGTACAAATAATCTGACATTTTACTTATTTATCAGATTTTTCTATTTTTTTCCCTCTAAAAATTTCAGTACTGCTCACAAACTAGGTATTCAAAAGGATTATTTTTACTAAACTATATTTCAGCTGTACAGCTTTATACTGACAAAGTCTGAAACAAAGTTGGCACAGCAGAGAACAGGACAGTACTGAATCATCAAACTGCAATATATGCAACTAGCAAAGGTTTTAATTGGTTTCAAAAGGGAATTAAGGGAAGAAAGGAGTGAGGTGTTAATTAACAAAGAGAACCTGTCAAGCCAAATGACAAAGGTAGCAGTGACTGAAAGTGTTTTATAACAGCATCTGATTAGAAATGAGTCTGCTCACCCCAGGCTTGGTGCTACTGAACAACTGTTTCCCATATAGAACCTACGGTTTTATCTTTGTTGCTGGCATTAATTTAAAAAGAGAAGGGTGAAGCCAATGTTGAAAGGACATAGATACCAGATTGACACCTTTCTCTCCTGCCAAACCCTCTACTGCAGCTGAGATGCATTGATGAGCCAGTTGTAGAAGACTTGTGCTGATACTCTCCGAGCTCTATCAGCTAGGGAGAGATGCTGAAAGCAACAGTCTGCAAAACACTACAACATTGCAGTGGGTACCCCATGTAAACAGGACTTTTTGTTGTTGTTGTTTTGTTTTGTTTTGTTTTAAATTTTTCTTTTACATTTTATTCTGTTGTGCAGGGAGGAGATGTGCATTTCACAGTTATACAACAAAAGTTTCCTAAGTATAAAAACATGTAAAGAAACATTTTACAGAGCTGAAAAGCATTTTGCTTTCTGAACTAAAAATACCTATTACTACTACTACTACCACTTTTAGTTTTACTACAGGTGAGGTAAATACACATGTGCAATACACACACTTGTAATTTTGCTGAAGCCAGGGAGATTTCACAGCTGGTACAAATCAAATTCCAGCCCCTAAAATGAAACTATAGTGGGTTACATTTGTTGAGAGCCAACACAGTTAACTCTTTTCATTTCTATGTTCAAAAGGAGATATGGCCCCTTTCTGAGTTCACTGGCCATTTCTTCCTATTTTTCTTTATAGTGAGAATGATCTCAGATTCTATTTCATGTGAGAGGAATAAGAACCAGAAATCCCATGTTTCTTTACTTTGCAAACATTTTCTAATGATAATAATTAACTCTGAAGGAATGCAAATGGTAATGACACCTTGGGACATTTACTTGAACGATTCATTTGCTTCCTGAACTTAAAAGGCAAGTTATGAACTTGTTTTCTTACTGTCTATACTACGTAGGCCCTAGAAGCAAAAGCTATAATGAGTTAGCCCAGTGATTATACGTGGACCTGATTTCTTATCTCACGTCTTTGTGCAAGATGTGAGATAAGAAATCAAACCTGGTATTTGATAGTATTATTTGGAATTTATTTTTAAGGATTTTTTTATAACAACAAATATTTGACTTTCTGAAAACTACTGATAAGCTATTGTAATTTCTGCTTTTCATCAGGGTAAGTTGGTATGGGCTTGTTGAGAAATCTGTTATATTACCCAAAGAGTAATTCTTAGAGAGTCTCTCACTATAACTTGAATCTATCCCTGTACCTAGCAATGTAGTGAATTTTGTGTCCTGTCTCTTCAGGTGTATTGTGTCCTCAGCTCCATCTCCACTTAGCCGTTACATGACTAAGATTCTTGGGTCAAGTAGAAATTAAAACAATTCATTTAGAATATGACATGCAGCTCATACATACCATTGTAAATTCTCAGGTCCTCTTGAGTAACGCTGGCATTTGCTCCCCAGACAACAAGCTTGTGGATAAGATTTGGGTACCTTGCAGCAGCAATGAGTGCTGTAATTCCACCATCACTCCATCCCAGCAAGGAGAACTTCTTAAACTTTAGTGCCTTGATCCGTACAAGAAAGTTATATGCAAATCATCAGCTGGCTTTACAGCCAAATGTCAAATATTTCTTGAAAATTAACTTTAGGCACAACACTACATAGTTGAACTATAGTTAGCTTTTATAATTAGAAAATATAATTTTCTTGCTATACATAAAAATGTTTTAAAAAGTCAAATATTTAGAAAACAAGAAATTACACCTGCCATTTCAATTCTCTATAACGCTTTAACAAAGCAGGCAGTAGTCCTATTAGATTCTTGCTGCGTTTTAAAAAGCCCTCCAAAAAAAAAAATAGTTGATTTAAAATGGAGAGTAAAGACCTTTTCAGAGAGGCTGATGATATGAAGAAACTTTGGAATCTCTTGGTGTGAAGCTGCGAAAGACTATCACTGTGTGGATGGTAAGCAATCCAAGAGTAAGCTAAACATAAGAAAAAGAAAAAGATAAGCCTTGAAAAATGGAAGCCCATGATCTGGTTTACTGATGCTAGCTGAGCTAAAAAAAAAAATCTCTCTATAAAATAAAATAATGAAAATATGCTTAAAGTAGTTTTGAAGGATTGTATCAAATTTTAGTTGCTAACTGACATTTTCTAAAGCTTGTAAGCGTGTATTTTTAATGTTACTTCATGGTCAGTTGCGATTCAAAACATTGATAACTAAATTCCTCCTTCTTCAAAAGGAAAGCTTAGGGCAAAAAATATGACGACCAAGACCTTAATTCATTCTGACCAGTGACAGGACCCAAGGGAATGGCATGGAGCTGAATTGGGGGAGGTTTAGGCTGGATATCAGGAAAAGGTTTTTCACCCAGAGGGTGGCTGGGGACTGGAACAGGCTCCCCAGGGAAGTGGTCACAGCACCAAGCCTGACAGAGTACAAGAAATGTTTGGACTCTCAGGCACATGGTGTGACTCCTGGGGTGTCCTGTGCAGGGCCAGGAGTTGGACTTGATGATCCTGATGGGTCCCTTCCAACTCAGCATGTTCTGTGATCTGTGATAATGCTTTCTACTAGAATTTGAAACTCTTGTTTCCTCATAAATCACAGTATGTGGTAGGGAGTACTGGCAGTCACAGGAGAGAGGATTTTGTGTGTGTTATGTTCAGTGGGTAAAGAGTGAGGAAGGTAAAGGTACTCATGAGAAAATACATCTAAAGTTTGTAGAGGGACAATATTCAACAGTTAAGCGATACTTGAAGTTTTGCATATAGGAACTGCGGTTTGTGAACTCATTCGCAAGAAAATATCTTTCATGGTGGTTTTTGCTTTTGTTCTGCAGAAATTACAGCTTTTTAGATGTATTTAAGAAGGATATTGTACTTTTGGAGGAAAAAGAGCAAGTTAGTCGAATGAGTTGTTTTGTTTTGATGCTTGGTGGTGTCGGATATCCAGGCCCGCTTTGTTGTGACAGAAGAAAGCAAAAATGCAGGCAATGAGAGAAATAACTACAGAGGGAGAAAAAGAAGTTTCTACTTTGCTTGTAAACTTGATGCTCAAGTGAGGCACAACTTTACTAATCAACTATATTAGCAGATATTTAGCAGACTTCTATCCCTATAAGGCTTTTCTGGTTTTGGCTTCATCCTTGGTACTCTGCTCACCGTAGTTTTGACCAATTTTAGATTTCACTCTGCAAAGCTATAATTACTACACAGAAAAGAAATAAGGTAGGGGAAAGAAAGGGACATGGAATGTAAGAGCTGACAGCAAGAAAACAGAACTTTGAATTTTTGCAGCTGATTAGAAGTTGGCCCTGGTCTGATGAAGAGGTAGTTAATCTGTGTCCAATTTTCACTACTGTGCTGCTGAAGGGTTCCCGGTATCTTGGCAGATTTTGGGGGTTGGCAGCAGTGCTTGTAAAGGTTAAGTGTTTGATGTTGCTACTCTTCCCCTACTGCCAATAGCAAATGATGGAGCTCAGAGTTGGCTGATGGATGGAATAGCTGATTAAATTTTTTGTTCTTCATGCCAGGTTGTTTGAGATCTATTTGCCTCCAGTATTTCTCATGTTTACTAGCCTTTATCTTGATGCATTCTTTGGAGTATATCAGGATGCCTTTCCAGTAGGAGGAATTTGTTTCCAGTAGGAGGAATTTGTTTCATCCTTTGCAGCCTTCAGCAACACAATATGATGTAACTGATGTGCAGGATAAGGTGTACATGCTTGCTTGCTTTAATTTTTAACTACAGTACAGGTCGCTAACCTAACACGGGCAATAACCTGAAAGCTGGTTGCACAGCACAGTTTTGTGGGTGATTTTGTGCTGCCTTTACTCAGTGAGTAAACAAAATTTCTTTTGAAGTCACCTCTTCCATCCAGGCCTATGTGAAATGCAATCCAATGACCACATACAACAGTGAGCTGCAACACAACATCACTCTGCACTGCATGTGTGTTTCCACTGCATCACAGGGAGTGAGGCACAAGCAAAATTTACAGTTGATCTACAAAAACATAAAGAAGACCAAGTCCATAATTTTGCTAGGTCAGTCTCTCTGAAGAGCAAGAACTTCTTAAATATCAACACTAATTATTTCCCTAATGATTATTTTAATGCAAATTACTTTGCTAGCATTAGATATTGGGGTGGAGGGCAGCAAAGTGGACTTAGGTGCCTTATAGTCCTTTTATTGCAAGCAAACTCCTTCACAGCACACAGAGATACAGAACAGTGTCTTCTGCATAAAGGTGCTAAATACTCTGCAGAATTTTAGCTTTTGTTATTTCACAGAAACCTTTGCATCACTCACAGCTCCAGCAGAGACACCAGAATCTGGAGGAGACTAGAACAAAGGTTCTGAAGGCTCACCCATATGGATTGTGTTTTGGCTGGTTGTAGGCTGGATGATGTATATAAACCATTATATTCTGGAAATCATAGTTGGAATGATTCATTGGGATTTGTGCTATCCTTTGTAATATCCTAAAATAGAAGCAAGTCACCCATGATTGGTAACATTTTAGTAAGTTGTTATTATATGCTTATATTGAGAAACATCTTCAAAAAAACAGGATGCTATGCTTCATTTGTTTTGGCAGCTCTAGAGATTGGTAGGCTGCTGTCCTGTTTGGCTGGAAGCTACATGGTTACATTCCCTTTGGGGAAAGCTCTGTTTAACATTTTGCTTTTATTAGTATTTGAAAAGAGACAACAAAGGGGTTTACAACCATTTAGACTGCAAGTTTGTCACCTATTCATGGCAGCATCTTTATTTTCTTTGCTAGTGTAGCAAAGAAATTGAAGATTTACAGTACAGAGAGATAGCTTTTATGGTTAGAGGGCAAATCTGTGTCTTAAGCCCGATTCTGCTGTCAGACTTACTTTGTTTCACTACGCAGAATACACCTGGAAGGCCACATTTCCACCTTCAGCTGGGTTTTCAGCAGGGTTATTATTTATTACAGAAATACAGTTGGACTGTCTGTCTGAATCTTGACTCATATTTTTTTGAATTTTCATGTTCTGCCAACTTTCTTAACCAAAGAGACAGTATATCTTCATGTAAAAAAGCCAGAATATTAGTTAAAGCTAAACCAGAAAATAGTGTCAGCAGTTAGAGGACAGAAAAAAAAATGAGGAACACAGAAACATAGATTTGAATAAAAAATTCTGCAAGAAGGAGAAATAATAACAGCTTTAGGCCATATTCTTTATAACCACAATAGCTGTATTAATTAGTAAGATTTAGTATGGTCACAGGAAGCCTTTGGTTTCCCACAAAAATTACTTCACTAATATGCTGTAAAATGCAAAGCATCAAGTTAATTTTTAGAATCAAATGTTTCTTAAAATGGGCTGCTCAAGGCAAAATGCCAAGATTCTATTTGATAGAAAATTTTCTAAGAGCCCTTCAGTACAGTAATCCCTTCCATTAAATTATTTGGCATAGATTTTGTTTCTTATAAACATATTTAACTAAACTTATACAGTTCTTGGCTGCAAAACTCTTAGGGCAGGGCCTTAAAATAAAAGCATATTGCTTTACATTAATCCTCTCTGCTGAACCTCTATGCCTCTTGCAGAATAGGTGGAAGAAGAAAATATTTTCTGGAATAGTGTACATATGCTCACTTTTAAGCCTTCATTTGTATGGCCTTTTCATAATCTGCTGTCTGCTGGAAACAACCTTCCTCCTTCTCAAAATTTAAGGAAAACAGCTTAAAAAAAATCTGATAATAGATTACCTGCATAAGATCCACAGCATCTTTTGCATCCCTCTCAAAGAAATCTGGAGGAAAGTCTCGAGATGGAGGAATGGACTTTCCATATCCCCGAGGATCCCAAGCAACAACGGTGAAAAACTGCTTATTCATCGACTTAAGCTGGGGTCCAAAATCAGTCTGACCACTCCCTGAAACATTACAGTTTTTCAATTTGATTAACCACCATACTGCATACATAGTATACATACTCTAAAGGGAAAGAGGGGAAAACTTGTAACTTTATTCCAAATAAGATATTATCCAACAAGTGAAGTACTCTTCAATTTTAACTATCAACTGCAACTCTTAGACAGGAAGTGCCACAACTACAATCTTCAGAAGCATCTGCAGCATGTTCAGAGCAAACCATTTCTGGTAGGTATGAAAGGTTATCAAGAACAGTGGTCTCACATAGGATTAAATACAGTACCTTAAACAGAGTTACCTGAGTAGGGACTTATCTTTGACAGATTTAAAGCACTAGCATGGCCATTGCTATTTACCTGGGCAATACAGGTGAAACTGAGAGGGCAGGAATATTTTGCTACAAATGTGTAAGTGAAAAGCACTGTGTCAGACAGTCAGTAGTTGATAAAGCACCTCTATGAGAATATTGGTGCTTAAAGCCAACCTTTAAATACTTTGTTGCCTGAGGAGACTGTGGTGACACAGAAGCATAAAATTGTATATTTTTATTTTTCTGGTATGTAAAAATAAGTCAAATTCAGCCTTTTTTTTTTTCTGATGCAGAACCATTTCTACTATTAATGACTCAGACCTTCAAAGGATTGAAAAATGAACTATTCCCATCTATTGTACTAAGCTATTTATGAATGAAGGTAACCTAGCATGAAGGTAAGACTGCAGTTTATGTCTTTGTGTTGTGGTCATGTGGTAACAATATCAAATGCTATCTGATTAAAAATTGTTCAAATTTAATGTGCTGAAATATGAAATTTGCTATCCATTGCTATATTAAAAAGGCCATTTAAAGCATTTAAGAGGTTTTTTTTTCCTGTTTACAGATTAGAAAAATCTGTCCTTAGATACCATCAGCAGGTCTAAGTTATAAAAGAGGCTTTATATAGCCTGCTATGATGATAGCAATGTATGCACAAAAACAATAATAATAAATAATCATCAACAATAATAATATTGTTCACAACTGAAGAAATACATTATTTCTGTTTAAAGAGTTTGCACTGGCAACAGGGTTGCTAGTCTAAAAAGCTGTTTAAAATCAATAGGTTGAAACATATGACTACTTGAAGGATGATTAGCATTAATTTTTTCCACCTTCCTCTTGAGAATTCTTTGAAAGGAAGAACCACTTTGTGAAGACTTGAAAACATTGCTGCCAAGAAGAACAAACGTTTCCTGCTCTTCAGTTCTTGACATTTTATCATCTTATCCAGCAATTCATTTAAGCATTTGCCCAACTCTGAGCACAGTAACAGTCCTCCTGACAGCCTGCCATGAACTGTTGGTAAGTCTGATGGATCCTTCAGAACTGCAAGAACCCAGAAAAGATAGGCTGTGTTAATTTTAAAAGGTTGTTATCAAAAAGAGTGGTTTCGATGGACAGACACCACTTAGCTAGCAGAAGCTGTTGTCCATCTCAAAAAACCACTGAGAATCTTAATGATGTTGCCCTGAATAAACAAAATGTGAAAATACATCTTTAAGCAAAAAAAAAAAAAAAATTAACAGTGACTTTTTCACAATAAAAGGGTTACATTATGTTTATTAATTCAGTTGGAATCCATCCAGCTTCTAAAGAGAAATGCATAATTCAGTCTGTGTAACAATAATAGCTGACCTGATTTTTCTCTCCCTTCTGCTCTTTTCCACCTTGTGTAGCTATTTGCCACCTGTCCTGGACCTCGCCTTTGCACTATTAAATCCAAAAGTACAAGTGACCACCAGGTAAGTCAAGACATTGTATAAAAGGTGCCATTTAGTAAGATAAATGAAATCTTCTAAAAACTGTTAACTGATGGCAACAACTCTGCATTTTCCCTTCTGTTATAAGTGTAGCAATTTTTTTTTTTTTTAATGACAGTGCTCCATAATCAGGTGTTGAATACATTACAAAATAGTTTTGTGCATTCTTGCTTGAGATCAGATGGATAAAGAGGTGGTTGCTCTACAAAGACAAGATAAACTCTCCAAACCTAGCATTCCTGGAAGCAGAAGAACTGCATGGTTTCCTTCTCCCGTTTGCTGATAATGCAAGTGGACTCCATTCACTTGGATTTTGGCAGATGTTATTGAAGTACTAGGGATAGGGAAAGAGGAGAAAAATAGGAAAACATTCAGACAGTTAGTTTTCTTTACTACCTGGTCACTCCAGGAATACAGAATAATAACCTTTCCTAGATATTAATGACAGCACTGTGAGATTTTAATGGGTCACTTGTCTTTCATAGGTGCACAAATGATTAAAAAAACCTTCTCAGGAGCAGAGAAGTATTCAGTTTTGACCACTATGTAGCATTCATGTCTAGGCTAAAGGGTTGGGGGGGAAAACCAGTCTTGATGGTGCAACCATTAAAACACAGAGGCAGCTTTAAATGGCTACAGAAACATTAAAATGAATACCTTACAGAGGAGAAACCTCATTGTGTCACAGCATAACTTTTGAAATGGCTGGTTGTTCACCTTGCCATTACTAAACTGAGCCTCTTCACCTGCCAGAGAAATCACAATCTATTGTTGCTGTTCCTCATGAACCACAGGGCCTGCAGTGAAAACCACTTTGTACTGAGATGAGAGGGGAGAAGAAGAATGTGATAATATTTCTGTGAGTGTAATCTCACCAGGAGATAATGTTTAATTGGAAAATACCACATGAGCAATAAATCCAGCCCTAAAAGATCACTGCAGAAACTGGCTGCACAGGCCATCTCTCAGCCCCAACACTTAAACCCCTACAACTAACCTTCAGTACAAAGCAAGACATATCTGTAAATGCAAATAAGTGACCTGAGAAACCATGTCCAGGTAGAAACCCCTAGGGAGAAAGCAGAAGCAGCACAGATTCAAAGTATCTTATTAACAGTATAAACCATTACATCTGTTCTCCCAGGCAAATTTGTGCCCTAATGGTTGCAAAATGTCTTTTCAACAGCCTAACTCATTTTATTTAAAGCTAATATGATAAAAATCTTACCATTTGATTACCTATTGCTTAACCATAATTTTACTGGATTAAATATTCATGCCCTATGAACTCAATCACTGTGAATTTCATGTGCATAGAGACATGTTGTTTTCCAGTCTTAGATATAATAACAATCTCTATTCCATTATATGCACCGGGCAATTCATTAACAATTTAATTTTAATATATAAAGTGTGACCTACTTAAAGTATGTATAGAGTTGAAAGTGGTGAATTACAGGTAAAAACAATCCCACTAATTTAAAACCTTTTCATAAGAAAAATTAACAATAGCTTGCAAACTCAGGTTCCCAATACACAAGTGGCAGTTAAACCACAGAACCTCTTCAACACAAAGCCAATTTTGCTTTTACATAAAATCTTGGGTCTATGTAACCCATGAAGCCACATGCCTGAATAAAAGCTGTGACCGTGCAGAATAGTATCAGCTCCTTATGTGCAGATCCAATCTGAGAACTGGAGTACATATGCAGATCTGTGGCAAAAGTACAGCTCAAAGAAATTCATTGTGTAATTATAACTTCCATGAGTTCTTTTGAATTGCTATGCTAATATGATCCAAATGACAGTTTAACTGTAATGCTAAACTGCCTTAAAGTCTGTATATCACATTTGATGTGGTTTATACACCTCACAATTCAAATTCTGCACATAGCACTTGTATGGCTGCCTTAAACCGGTTTTGAATACTGACTTTCACTTTTTTTCTTCATAAGGATTTTTTTTATTCTTCATATGCCATCTTTTGGTTTGACATTAATTTCAACAGGTATTTTATTATAGTTCTCACCACAATATATCAGCTCTTATTAAATTCTAAGAATTATGTGAGAGGTGTTTTTGCCTATAATTAATCATTGCCAAAACCACTTTCAGTTCCTAACAAAACAGAAATAATCAACACCTTTTTACATTTTTACAGGTTAGCAACGTACAGTTTAATAGACAGTTATATATATTCTGCTTTCCTGACCTAGATTTTTTTACATAGTTCTGTGTAGGATTAATTATTAACATCAGGGGCTTGAGAATTTTGCTGAGTCTGTGATGCTTTTCCATTCTTGGTTTATGCCTCGGTGTGAAGTCCAGTGAAATCCAGGAGCTTCACTCAGAGGGTATTTGCAATACTTTTTGGACTAACAACAAATGAGTTGGGGTTTTTATGCACTGAGAAATTGTATTGGAACTTGCAACCCTTAAGGCATACTTGGTCCTCCCAACACCAAATTTTTGTGAGCCTGAAATCACTTCATCAGTGTGCTTGTCAGCAGGATGACTTCACTTCTGTTAAGTTTTCATAAACAGTGGCTTTTTCCATTGGTGGACAGAACTGGAAACCGTGGCAAAACAAAACAAAAAACCCACCCTAGTATTTTGAATTAGTAATGTTAAGGTGTATAACTCTTTGACAAGCATTGGATACCTACTACCTCTGTTTACGAAGGCTGCACAAATGCAGAGTGGGCAGGTCTTGCTCTTCACCTCGTACTCTGGAGGACTGCAGCTTAATCTGAGAACTACCTCTGTTCCAGCTGTGCTACAATACGACCTACTCTTTAGCTGTGCAGGGGAAAAAAAATTCGGTACTTTGTCAATTTTTCCGCAATAGGATCTGCGGAATAAGCAGTATGATACACATTAGATACATGTGCTCACTTGGCGACCGTCAGGGAGCCCCTTACCAGCAGCGGGTGGCCGAGGGGCAGGCGGTCATGGGGCACGTCCCGCCCTGCGGGGCAGGGGAGGGTGACAGGCACTGACCAGACGGCGCTGCGGAGCCTTCCTGGTACCGATCCTTGCAGCGCAGGGAAAGCAGGAGCAGGCTCCTCAGGCAGGGTCCTGAGTCCCCACTTTGTCACCTCCGCCCTCCCGATCCAACGCACACCCTCTCTGCTAACACGCTTTGTCCATCCCGCCGCCTGACTGACAAATATCCCCCCTCCCCAAGCCGCGGGAAGGGAGGAGGGAGCTGGGGAAAGAGAGAAGGAGGCGGCTCTGGATTTTACCCGTAGCAGGCGGTCGGTCCCCGGGCCGAGAGCGGCGTTGCCCGGGCGGGCGGCTGCAACTGCAGCAGCACCAGAGCCCGGAGGGCCCGGCTCGCGCTCCGACAAAACATTGCACCCAGCGAGGGCGGCCCGGCCGAGAAGGAAGGACACAGGGGGCCGGCGCGCCTCTCCGCCCGTGTCCTGCCCCCACCGGGGCGGGATAAGGGGCTGGCCCGCCTGTCCTCTCGTCTTCTGCCCCCGCCGGGGAGGGATGCGGAGCCACAACCCGGGATCGCCGGGAGAGGGGCGGTGCCTTGTCCGCGCTATGATTGGTGGTCGCCACTGTCACTCAGGGCAGGACGGGCAAGGTTTGGCTTTTGGCTTGTGGCCCCGCCTCCCCGCGGCGCTGATTGGTCACCCGCCGGGTCTGTCGGTCCCTCCTCCCGGGTCGTTTTCCCGGTTCCTGGTCCCGCTGTGGAGCCCTAGAAGGGATTGTGCTGCCCTCGCTTGAGAGCACAAGCGAGGGTTGAGGGCTTTGCCCTCTCCAGCCGCCTCCAAGAGTAGAGCAGCGCCCAGCGCCGCGCAGGTGCTTGGCTGCGCCGTCGGGGCACTGTGAGCGTCTCCCTCCTCTCCAAGAGCCGGAGACAAACTGAGACACGGCAGCACCCGGGTGTTGCAGGGAGCGAAGATCCCAGCCCTGGGAGATATATGGGAGCTGAAGCGGTGAACTGCCCCTCCAGCAGTGCCCGTGATGCAGAAGCTCCATGGACTGTGAGAACACAGAGGACGGGGGTTGTCTGTGGCTCCAGGTCTGCCTGGAGAACGGTTCCCTGGGCAGCTGGGACAGGGAGGGCAGCTCTGGATAGTGCAGCCTCCCCTGTGGCGGTGCCTTCAGTGTCTCAGAGTCCAGGCATTCCCAGGCCCTTGGCAGGAATCAACTCTGCCTCACCAGTGTTTTTTTGTAGGGCCTGCTTGTGAGGAGCAGCTGGCCAAGGGCTTTGCCCTGGCAAGTGCCTGTACTGAGCAGGGCCGGCCGCCTCTGGAGCAGCCTGACTGCCTTCGTTTAACGCAGCACTTGGCCTGGCTTTCCTCTGCACCTTCTCACAATTTGCACATAAAACACCAAGGAGACCAATAACTTTCCTTGGTGTCTGTTTTCCAAGCATGGAGGAGAATGGATGAGTCTGAGTCACAGCCAGCCAAGGTGATGGTGGAGAAGGTAGTGAGAAAAGAGCAGAAAGCTGCAGAGATGGTACAAAGCTTGAAAGAGACCTAGGGTTAAAGGTCTCCTGCCTTACACCTGGATGCAAGGAATTTCCTCAGGACAGGTCAGTGTTACATATTCCAGCCCAGCAGAAGCTCAGTGACTGCCCTGAGAGTTGTCAGCCTTCCCACCCCATTGCCATATGTGTGCCTGGGACTAAAAAGTCTTAGAGACAAATGACAGTCATAACAAATCCCAGTGCATAAAGAGATTAACTCAGCTGTGTAAGCATACTGGTTCAGTTTATCCCCTGAGCAGATCAAACCATTTAAGATTAAGGTCTTTAGTATGGATAATTACAAGCAATCCCTCATCAGGACAAGCTGCCTTCGCTCTTGCCTGGTGACAATCACCTGCAGTTTCCTTGGTTCTTAGGCTACTTTCAGAGGCTCATCTTTGTTGTGAATCTCACTGTCTTAAGTTTCCTTCTGGTGGAAAATGACTGGTGGAGATGGCTGGCTATTCTGTGTTTAGGACAAAGAAGTAGCTTGGTCTACTGCTGTAAAAGTGTGATTTTTTTTTTCCTGAATTCTGCATTTTCTGTGAATCAAAAGGGGCTTGTATCTCATGTGTCACTATGAGCTTTCAGAGGGAAAGGTCTCCAACTTGTATCCAGTTTTCTGCTGGTTAAAATGCCTTTCAATCTATGCTTCCTCCATATCAACTACTTACTAAGGCTGAAGGAAACATAAACTCTCAGAATGTGTCCTGAAGGATGAGGTAGAAAGGGTTTGTCATGCAGTGTAGGAGTGGGGGAAGAGGTAAGTAGAAAGGTAAATCCAAATGCCCTTCCCAGATAAGAGAAAAGAGCGATGGAGAGATTTACGTACCACCTAGATCTGGAAGAGTTTCATGTGGGATAACTGCCTTGTCAGTGTGACAGAAATTGGGAGGTCCTTCTGTAGAAAAGGCTGCTACTTTTGAGCCATTGCACCGTGTGTCATCTCCAGCTGCAATCACAGCTCTGGAGCATAGGAGGCCTGTAAAGTAGCCATTCCTCTCCCAAGTGCCTGGACCATGCAACCCCATCCACAGGCAATGTCCTGACTGCTTTGGCCTGAAGAGAGAAAAATAGTGGCAGTTGGGCAGAAATGGCATTGGCAAAAGACCCTTTTCTGTGTGTGTGTTAAATGACTGGCATTGTGATGGGAGTAACTCAAGGAGAGTTGCTGTCTGGGCCCACAGGGAAATGGCCGCAGGTACAGCTGTGAAAGCAGGACTCTGCCAAGGCTGAATGCAGGTGGTGGATGATCTGAGGACAAACAGAGTGTAAACTTGCAGATTCGAGCTGTGTTCAACCCATTCAGTTCACCAGAACATCCAGTCTTGTTAGTAAAGCAGATTTGAACATAATGGGCACCTGTGAGAATACAGTATTTCAGTTCACCTATTACCTCAAATATGTTTTCATAAATTACTGGCTGAAAGGAGAGAAAAAGCTTTCAGCAACCCAGACACAGGCTGCTTTTTGCTTTTAGGCTTGCTTTTACACACATGAAAGAGTTAAGAACAACAGGACCACTGGTTTTCCTGACCACTCCCATAAAATATTTGTCCTATTAACGTCTGATGGTTCAGGCTGGAAACTACCTGTTTCTGGCCGTTGCATAGAGAAGAAAAGAAAAAGAAAAAAATGAAAAGGCAATGTTTAGAAGAGGTAGCACTGCTCTGCTGGTGATGTGCCCCTGAGGACAGATTTCCCTTTTAACTTCCCCTGTCATTTTTTGGCCCCCAGGGTGTTGCACCATCTCCTCCCTGTAGTCATCTACTATTGGCAGCATTTCCCTCATACCCAGGTAATACTCTGCAGGGCATCACTGCTGCACAATGTCACTTCTGATGAGCCATCACAGTCCCTGCAGCCAGCCTGCACTGTTGGTACTGCATGGAATTGTTCCTTATAGAACTGAACACCAGGGGAAAAGTTTTCCAAAACTTCTTGTCAGGGACAAAACTGCAGAACAGTGAGATTTTCAATATGCCTATTAAATTGCAAGGAGGAGTTTTCTGACTCATGGTTGGATAGAAAATATGTATTTACTGTTTTTGTACTTCTGCAGGTTGTAGAAAATCTAGAAAAGACCTAGTCAGTTATTGACATAGTGGGTCCCTTGAGATCTGCTGGATCATCAGGCAGAAAGATTAATTCCAGCTCTCAAGAGGCATTATTTTCACCCACACATGGGATTCTCCTATCAGGACCTTCAATCCCGTACAAAACACAAGAATCATCAGCATTAGCAGGGATTTAACTGGAGTTTTCAAGAAGGAACTTATTTGTCAGGTCCATTGGGGCATTATCAGGCTACAATCAGCCTCAGCTGGGGTCTCCCCCACACCCTGGCTCATGGGTCCTGGAGCCGGATTTCAGCTCAGCACAGTGCCATCAGCCCCTGCCCCTGCTCCAGCTGTGTTACAGCCATGTCTTTGACTTGCTGGCGTCTCCAGTGATCCAGGTACTGTTGTAGACATTGCTTCCTGAGTTTGTGAACACACTGACTGATTGTTTTGCCTTATTTATTTTAGCTGCTTTTGTGAGGTGAAATATCCTGCTATTTCAGGACTGTTTTGTTGCTGAGGCTCTTGTGCCTCTTGGATATTGATTGTTACGTTTTCACCTTAGGACAAAAATCTTGTTGCTTCAGCTCCACAAAACGGTAAGATTTGGGTAGTGGGGGATTGCCAAATTCAGAACAAATATGTGAAAATACTGATATTTCTGTGATTTGGTATTGACCTTCCTAACAAGAAAGATTGACTATGGCATAACTTTTGAAGTTGGGAAGTGGGGGGAGTAGCAGTATGCAGTTTTGTAGCAGGAGGCCTATTTAGTTAGAATTTTAACCAAGCTGAGAACAATCAGACTTACATCACGAAGGAAAGGATGCTTTGTCATAAGCAGAACAGATCATAGAAAAAGATCCCAGATACCTTGGCTCAAAGAACATTTCAGACTGATAAACTAAAACACAGACACCTGTGTAATGATTTTCTTTGCTTGCCTGCAGTTTTCTTATGCTGGCAAAGGATAGTGTCTGTCAACTTTAACAGTCTGCATATCTTTTGTATGTTCATGAATAACTGCATTATAAATCTGACACACTTGCCCTTGGGCACTTCAGTGGGAAGTGTTCTCATAATTTCAAAGTTGAATATAATCTCCATCTTGTAAATCCAAGCATAGTCTTGGTATAATTTCTGACCATATTTAGGACATTCTAGACACAGAGATGTGGAATAACAACTCCAAATACTCTGGGTTTGAAGAAAGAAACAGCTTGTCCCTTGAAAAAGGCAAGAGTAACATTTAGAAGTTGGTTCTTGATTTGTTTATGGAAGGGGTTGTGGAAATCTATTTTCATTAATTTGGTGGCCAAGACATCCTTTCCACTGCTGCATTTATTTCTCTCAGCTAATGAGAGAGGGTGTGTGTAGGGGGTGCAGGTGCAACAGGAGTTGCAACCCATCACTCAAAATCCAGCAGTATTACTGGTTTTCGAGAAATTAGTGTGGGGTTTTTGTTTCAAGCAGCTCTTATCAAGCATCTCTCTGAGCTCTGTAGGCTACAATGCTTATTATCAGATTACATCTTAGTTCTTCTGGCAGAAGTTAGTGTCTGTACCAAAGAGAAAGGAAGTGACTAAAGAGTTGTAGAGGAGGGGGAAACCCAGCATAAGTCAGAACTCTGGTGGCCTTTGTTTCACTCATAGGCAATACTTGCATGCTGCAAGGACCACTTTCTGTAGCCTGTAGGGGCTGCGATGAGGAAGGGATAGGAACAAATGCCTGGAGGGCACTAAGATGCAGTGAAGAAAACTCTCCCAAGTGCTACTTAGCTCTAATGCGTCCCTGCTTGTACTTGGATGATCCTGCCTGCTTTGTTTCACTGTAGCTCCTTCTCACTGTGTACATGGATGAGCATGTTTCAGAGGCTATGGGATTCTTACTCAATTTCCTATGTGCCCCCATGCTGAAAGACAGTCTTCACTTGTTATTGAACATGAGGTTTGCTGCTGCAACCCACAGCCTTTTCCTCCCTGTCTTGCACCTCACCAATCTTATGAAAAATCTCCATAAGGCTGCTGCATTACTGCTGCCTCTGCCCTTGAGGCTGACATCTTGCCAGTTTGATTTGAAATTACTCTTCCGTCCTTTCTCTCCTTTGTTTTGCCATGAAAGGTATCAGATCTATGCCATAATGCATCACTCTCTTTCATCCTTGGCCCCATTATTTTTCTGCATTTTTGATTTGTCATGAAAGATTGTGTTTCAAAAATCAGCTCCATCCTTAATTTTTTTTTTTTTTTGAGCAGGGGGGAGGGGTATGGGGGTGGTAGATGAAATGAGCAATCTAGTAAATTAGTATTAGCTTATATCTCTCTTCCATACTTAATGTTTCTGTAAATTTTGAGGTCGGGGAGAGCACTAACTCTTTTCCTTGGACCTTTTGTACACCATTTGCTTTTGCATTTCACCTAATTAACCTTGTAGTGAGACTTACAGCTTTGATTTCAATTATAGCCATCTTAAGAAACAAGACCAGTTTTAATTAAGGGATAATAAGATCTACAGGCTCCCTAGGTAGTTTATTCCAGTAGTTCATCATCCTTATTATTAAGTATGTATTCTAATCTGACATGCCTGGCTGCTGATTCCAGGGATTGTGTCCTTTTCTGTGGTTTTCCACAATATGGTAACGGATCTGTAGTGCTTTGGCCCTTCTGCCCAGGAAGCTGAATCCTCTGTGTTGAGTTCTGTGAGGGTTGTAGTGAAGGAGTTTGTCTCTTGGTGAGCTCAGTTGTTTGTGTTCTGTAGCATCTACGGTGTCACATGGACTATGAGCACTAGTCTAGAGTTGGACTTGACAAGCACCAAAGGTAAAATGACCTTCATCTAATCCATCCTGCATTAAAGATCTAGGACTGCCCCATGCCTGAGTCTTGTTCTAAAATGCTTCATGTTTGTGTTCTGCATCTCCTTGTTGTTTCAGAAAGTAAGGTCCAGACTTGCTTTAATAAAGAGCAAATTAAGCATTTAATGTACGTCCATTAAATGATCACTATTCATTCTGTGTACCAAATAAGACAAAGATCTTATGATTGAAAAATTGCATATTGTTTAAATAAAGACTACACATATGGGAGACTTTAAAAACCAGTGGGGGGGTCGGGAATTGATGTAGCAATACAGTGCAACCAGTGTTAACAAAACATAAATGGACTTTGTGATCTGTTCAGGGATCTGTTTCATGAACTAACACAGTAGCTGCTGGCTCTAGCTCTGTGAATTGACATAGAGAAGACAGCCCCTACCCCATCTCTCTATGTGCTTAACAAATAATTTTTCTAGGACGTGTATGCTTATTATATTAGACAGATAAACCATATCATTCTATTGTACTCAAGAGTTTATAAGAAGATTTAGCATGTTGCTAAGTCAAAACTGTAAGGCAATACAATAAATTTGAAGTAGGTTTAAAGATGACAAATATGTTGATGCTTGCTTTGATTACAGTTTCATTTTGCTTCCACTGAAAGGGTGGGTGCTGTATCAAGGAGCAGAAACCATCCTAACTGCACTCCATTAGTTATTAGCTTTTTTTTTTTAAGACAATTTAAATAAATAGTTATTAACAATAATGAATACCTAATGCTTAAACAATTACTCGCTTCAAAACATTTGTAAATCTGGTGGAACAGGAGGTGTTGTCCCTCATAAGAAGAGTTTGGCATAATTCTTTGGTCAGAAAACTTCCAATAATTCTTCTTTCATAGATGAGATTATGAGATTATGTCAACATTAGGAAGTCAGAGTGACAAGGAACATTTCCAGACACTGGGATATCATCACCTAAACTACAGAGCTGTTCCAGTGTTCCTCAGAAAAAAATCTGAGTGCTGTGAAATAGTCTTTGCACAACGTTTTGGAGGTTTAAAGAATTTGCTATTCTGGCAGCAGGCTGTAGCATGCCAGTTTAATCTCAGCATCCAGTAACATTTCCAGGCACATTTAACCTACAAATATAAATGCAGCCTAAGAGATTCAGAACGTAGTGACACTGAACACCCCAGAGCGAGTAGGAGAATGGATCCTCAGTCAAGAGGTAATAAGGCACCTTTCCCTTCTCAAAGCTCTTGTATTCTTGAGATTTTAATTTGGATTACACACTGATTGAACTTGTTTTTTCATTATTTCATAAAGCAGATGAGACTCTTACCCTGTAAAATCTTTTCTACCAAACAATGTAAAAATCTAATGCAACATTAAAACGATAAAATATCACTTAGAGACTTTTAAAGCCAGAAATAAGTTTTTGCTTTTATTTATGCTGCTCTTATAGATGCCTAGAATTATGTTCTGCATAATCTAGACATCTATATTAAATAAAAAATATAAAAATATTCGAAATGTATTATTGACTTAGGCCAGTCAAATACTGACATAAGTATTGGCACTTGTGGCAAAATATAAGTGTTGATTTTGGTTTCTATGCAAGTTTTTCAAGCAGTAGGTCAATCTTCGGAACTGAACACTACCAACATGTTTCAAGATTAGAATGCAAAAATTTTGTGCAACACATTCTCCTTGAATTGATATTTGTCTTGCATTTTGCTGTTGTTATCTTTGGACAATCATTCTATTTGGAAGGAAGGTGCTTTTTTTTTTTTAATCCTTCGGAAGACCAAATATTGTGAGATGAACTTTTTGATTTATTGCAGGTATTCACTGAGAATCAGTTGGCGAAAAAAATATATTCCAAAAAGTCTGTGCAAAAAGGAGAGCTCTAGAAAGTCTGTTCTCAGTAAACTTATTCTTCTTGGATTTGCATCAAACTACTAAGGAGATCGAGTCTTTGGCAGCCAAAGAGGGCCTTGGCGAGTTTTCCAACTGTAGCACCTTTGGAGCCTTCTCTCATTTCCCACTTGAGAAGCATTTGGTAAACTTTTTCTTTTAGTCCATCTCGTTCATAGTCATGATCAATTTCATCGATCTCAGGATTGCTGAAGCCCAGTTTCCGAGCACAGTGCTTCCACTGCTTAGCCAGCTTTTCTCTCACTAGATTCAAATGCTTTTCTGTCAGGACAGTAGTATCATCTGCAAAAAGAAGAAGCGTGTAAGAAAATTGCATCATTTAACAGTTCTTCTGCCCATGTCACTCCCTCTCTCCTGTCCTCCCCCCACTATTTATTGGTAATATCTGGAGACGGAATTTTAGTGATGCAATCAGAAGTGGATTTCATGGAGGCAGCATAACCCTGTGATGGCAGGCATGAAATGTCCAGACAGAACATATGCATTCATGAGTCAGTTGCTGGACTTGCTCTTTGATCTGAAGCTATCACAGGTTGTCACTTAAACCTGTAAGATTAAAAACTCTAAAAAGGGGTTTTTCAAAGAGTTGTATATATTTTATATTCTGCGACACACGTTACTTAGGAATACACAGGGATAGTTTAATTCAGTATTGACCAATGAAAATAAATCACATTTCAAAATTGTCTAACTTCTATCTGAATGAAGCTGTTGTGGCTCTTGCATATATGGTTTAACTTTTGCTTTTCCCTGTGTCACGTCAGGCACCGGACTCTGTGATCTGCACGGGTCCACTGAAGTCAGGTGAGGATCTCCAATCCTAGCCTTGCTTCTACCAGTTTGAATGTTTTATACATTCCAAACAAAATTATTCTCAGAATTATATGGGGTGAATACATGAAAACTAGGGAGATAATTCTCTTACCAAATATACCCATTGTTTCATAATGTGGATAAATTGCTTCCATAGCAATAGGACAAGTGCTGCCATGTGGATTCTGCTCTTCAATCTTCATGTGATTGTAGGATCCAATTTGAATTCCAGAGCTGTTATTTATGTTGTACTTGATTGGGTCATCTGTATAAGGAACTTTAACACAAATTTACAAACAACAGCATAAGGTTCAAATGTCAAGAAATAACGTAAGGAGGAAGAAGTTCCACTAATAAGGGGGGTGATATTCATTGCACTTGATAGAAATAGCCATTTACTGGCAACTGTGCTGTGAGCTTTTTTTCACTATGCAGGGTGACACAAATGTACTTTAGTGAAAGCCCAGCCTATTTTATGACACAATGCCACAACCAAGCTGATAGTTACTAGACTGTAAATAATGTTCTCTGTGCCTTGGGAATGCATAGTAGCAGTCTTGCTTTCTGCTGCCTAACAGCGTCAGGAGGTCAGCCTTGACTTGAATGCTCTTTTTGTTTAAATCTTAAAGCCTCTCTTCTGCCTCTCAGCTTTACTTTTCATAGATGTAAGTTCAGGTTTACAGTTATGACTTCTGAGTTCTATGGGACTACAGCAAATCATTTCATGTTGCTCATAACATATGATTAGTAAAACACACTATTTGATCTTTTGTTTACTGTTGTCTGACTTCCACACACAGCATGAAGCTAAGTCACTATTTGTGTTAGGTGATGTCAGTTTTCTGTTCTCTTGATAGTGTTTTCTGAACTCTGCTTGGATAATCATCCACTGAACATTCTCACTCTAGCTTAAATGGTGAATCTCACAACCTGGGTCTAAAATTGAAGTACAGATACTTAAAACGATACACCAAGCTCTGTATTTAATCACTTGAAATAAAGGTTACATCCCTGTTACACTCAATTGCAATATGAAGTGCAAAAATCTTTAGTTCTGTATGAAAATCTAAGTGCACTTAATATATGCTAACCTGAGTCTGTGAGTCAGAAATATAATATGTATGCATGATTAGATTGATGAAGTTGCAAAAAAGGAATGCATTTTATCATGTCTCAAAACATTACTACTTCTACTCATAACATTATGATTCCTGTATCCTTCTTTTTTTTTTATAAGAGCCAGAGGACTCAGGAAACACATCATATTTGTAGTTAAAAATATAAAGAAACCTCATGTTTGCTATGTTCTTATCTGGCAACAAAATGAATTTAGCATAAGATACGAAAATGTATACAAATATTTTGTCAACAATAAAGTATTAGCAGTAGAAAATACTGTGCTCATAAATCTGCTTTCCCAAGACTTTACACTTTGCAGCTTCTCAGGTTTGGGTCATCATTTAAGGGGTGCAGAGTTAAGAAGACAGGAAACTGCTCTTTCAAGTTTTCTGTGTAGTGTAGACCACTTAGAAACTGGACAAGTCTTTGAAAGGGTTAATTAAAGAATTCAGAGTGCCCCAAGCAATACAACTTGAAAGAAGCATATATTAATAACTCCTGAAGGATATTAGATGATTTTAGGGGTTCAAGCCAGTAGAACTGTAGAGACCTGTGCCCCAATGAAGGTTGATCAGCATGAAGCTTGTAGCAAGAAATTTGTATTAAAATCCAGAGCAAGATAGGACAAAGTGTCCCAAATGTATGTGTGGTTCCAGAGCTGGGCAGAGTGACAGCAACTTGCTAAGGAAGTGACTAGTTTAGGTTTACAGGAGATTTTGGCATGCTCTCATATTTTTAAAGTTCTTACATAAAAGAATATGTTGTTTTTGATTTATCAAATACACATTTAATGGTGTGTTTAGGTCCTGCTAGAGACAGGCATTAGTTTTATCTACTGATACTGAAAACTTCAGCTATGGGTAGAGGTATTAAGCAAAACCAGAAATTATTTCTAGTTCCTGAAGTTTTTTGCTTTACTGGTTAGGATGCAATGCACAGCCTGTTGGCTACCAGGGCTGATGAAAGCCACAGCACTTACCTGGGCTTACTATGGGTGCACTAGGATAGTATCCAAATGTTCCCCTTGGGAAAGAAGTGGAATCCCTGTAACCTGCAGAAGGAGAAAAAAACAAAGAAATGCCAAAAGCATTATGTAAATAGAAAAGCAGATATACATAACAATGACTGCCATATTTGTAACAATTGAGTATACAGTGCTCTTAAATACAAAGAGAAGCTTTTAAAATAGCAGGATTGTGTCTCTTTGAATAACTCTAGTTTAAGCAATGATCTTACTGTGGTTTTGCTGAGTTACTAATAACCTTAAACATCCTTGGATTTCAGTGAGGACAATGGACTTCCATGTGGGTGTAGGAATATGTGGCAGTGTGGGATCATAGCACACTGCAGTTACAGACTGAGCTGCCTTGTATGAGGTATTCAAAGTGGCAAATTCCAAACTCCTAAGTGTGAGTTTTTGAATGCTTACAAATGAGCTCTGCAACTCATACTGGGGCAGCAAGAGCAGATAGATTACAGTCACCCAACAAGTCAGTGAGGAGCTGAAATGCAGCTCTTGTGCACCTCAGTCTGGTATCTGCTACTCTATTTCACACAGCCTTCCTATAATAACCGTTTTCTTTATTTCTTTCAAACAGAAGGTTTTCTTTTATTAGTGATGTTGAAAATTCTAATGCCTGCCTTCTGACATGACAGCCCCCGGATTCATTTCAGTAAATAAATTCACATAAACAACTAATTACAGCCTCTGCATAAATAATTTAACAGAATAACACCTTTGTGGCATTCTGCCTGTAAAAAGCTAGGCATCCTTCATTTTCTTGTGAGATGACCTGGAAAATAACACTATGCTAAAAATATCTGAGAGTAGGAGCAGGCATCTCATGCTGTCTCTAGTTCCTCGAGGTTATATCTTGTAGGTATCCAGTTACCACTTATTTATATGTTTTGTTAATGGCCAATATTCTCTTCCTTCTTTGTCTCCATACCTTTCTACTCCATGGCTTACCAGCAAACACCAACAGAAGCTCTCCTTCAGCACCAGACAGGGCTCTCTGGAGAAACCAGTTACAAGCCTTAGCTCCTTGCTGGCTCCCTAGGTTCAGGAGTCTCAGCTCGTAGCAAGTAAAGCTAAAAAATACCCATCTATTTTCTGAAATGCTACAAGTGGTGTTTCTGCACGAGCAGAACCTGTGGTATGGATGTTATGGTTTTGAGAGTCAGAGTTCTCAGCCTTCCTAGAATGACTGGTAGCAGCTCCTGGTTTTGGGAGCTGCTTTAGCAGTACTTGCTGTCTGCTCTTCCTTGGCTGGTAGCTGAAGAGTCAGGTGTTGGGTCTCATGCTCTTCTGTTACACTGATGCTTTAGAAATGGTTCATTTGAAACTGGCAGCCTGACATCAGTGAAAGCAGCATAATGAAGTCAAAGCTAGAGTGTTTAAACTTTGAGTAAACAAAGAGAACGTATTCACCCTTGCTATATTAGAGATCAGCCTGCGATAAGCAGGTTGTTCTATAAGCTCCAAAACTCTCCTGACCACTTGACTGAATAGAAGAAAAGTGTGTTTTCAGAAACACAGGTGTTGGAGAAGGAGGAATCTCACCTGTATCTGTGTCTGAATTCTTCGAATACCAGTTTACATTGGGCTGTGACTGCAGGTTTTGTCCAGATTCTGGCACAGGAGGTTTACTTAGGCTAAAGTTACTGGCTGGATACAATCCATAGGCATCCACTGCATTTCCAGTTGGAAGACTCTTGGGATTAGGCCCATAAAAACCATCTGCATTTTCCCATTTTGGTGTTGTTGCAGCTGCCTGAGGCCAGAAATATGGATTAGTGTTTAATCCTGTTTTTTCAGGTCTTAGATACTGTTCACTCTGTTGAGAAGCAGGAGATGGCTTTGCAAATGGATCCCAGGAAACTCTCCGTTTCCTTTCCTCCTCTACCATTTCAGGGCTGTATACTCCAGCTGGAGCTGCTTTATCCATCCGACTCCCAAAGGCGTGGTAGTTGTATTCGTGCTGAAGTTTCCTCTCCAGATGATCAGGAGATGCAAATGAGGTCTCACAGCTCTCAATGGGCTGGTTCTTAGGGAAGGCAGCAAACAGGGCTTCGTTAACTTCACTGGCCGTGGGACCCTGAGAGCTGTGTAGAGAATTAGGCTGATCTGAAAGGGAAGAACATTAAATGTTTGAAAACATTTGAATGCAAGCATTTAACTTGTTGCAATGATAGTAAAATCTATTCACCTACTTTATTATTATTGCATATCTAAAAGCTTTCAATAAAACATTACTTCCAGCATAAGACATTCTGTAAAATAAAACACAGCTTTACTGACAAGTAGAACAGATTTTTATCTGGGAAGTACAGGTTTGCTTTAGCTATCAGTGTTAAAATCTCATTATCTCAAGGAGTGTGAGAATTCACTATGTACTCTGCTCATATTGATATCAAGTTTTCAACCATTGAAACAAACATTCCTGGAGGCATTTGCAGGGTCTGATTTCCTGGTGTGTCTCCTCTTAATGAGTTTGATGAGTGCAAAACTGAAGTGTAACAGTTTTTTGTAACAGAAAAATAATGCCACAATAATAACAGGTGTAATTTCATACTGCACAAATAATTTGTCATTAAAATCTTATTTAAAAATTATTATGTAAACTGTCCTGTCTGGGTATTTAATAATGAATACCCTGGTCCCAAAGAATACACTTTTGCAAGTAATGTCTACCAGATAAAATAGTCTTTGTCATCTACATCTTTCAAACTAATTCTCAGTACCAAAGGAAGCTCTACTACAGAATTGAACTCGTTGGACTTATAATCTGTATAATGCTGTAGCATTCCAAGACTAAATAAGAAACATAAAAATCTGTTTGTTACTACTTGTACTTATATTTTCAAGGGTAGGACTACAGATGCTTTCTTAAAGTTCTGAAAGCTTCACACTTTTCTAGAAAATATCATACATTGCTTGAAGCAAGGGACACTTATAGAGCAGAATAAAGTGTATCTATGTGCTTCTATTTAGCTCAGATAATGTCAGTGAACTTTTTTTTCCCCAAATTACATTATTTCAGGCCATATTAGGCAGGACCAAAACAAGTTCCTTTGGATGGCTGAATATTAGTACACCTCCAGTCAGACTTGCTCTGCTTGTTTTGCTACCACTGCTAGAGAGGGAGTAGGAGGAATGATTAATACAGAAATAACCCCACCCAAAGTGACAGTTCTTAGCAATTTAGTATTAGCATAAACTATACGGCATCTGTTCTCCAGGGCAAGCTTGAGATGTATGAACAGATCCTGTGGGATGCCTTTCACTACCACTGTCTGAGTGATGCCCATTGACTAGAGAAAAACCCTTGCCTTTGACTGACAGGCTGGCAAGATGGCATCTTTTTGCAGTGGAGATTCACAACAAAGTCTTTTGTGCTTAAAACATGACAGCATCTGCAATCTGCAGCAGTCATACACCATTCCTTCTGGTCAGGAAATGTAACTATACTCACTTAAAAACAGAGCAGTGGAGCTGCCCTAAGTCCATCAGCTCTACTGAGGAACAGTTGTGGCAAACCTAGCTTTGGGGAAGATTTTTACTTGCATGTTATAGTTTAACATTATTAATTTAATCACGTCTTAGATAACTCAGCAGAATTTTATTTCTACTGGATTTTTTTTATTATTTCTTGTAAATCAGTGTTGCAAATAAGATCCTGTGTCCCTTGACATTAAGAAACTTCGGTAAGAGAATTCCAGATACTACAAAACTCTAACTGTATCATATTAGAATCACAGAACATGCAACTCATCCAAGATTTGATGAAAGTATGAGAGAAAAGAGAGAAAAAGCTGTCTACTGGTGTTCCTCAGATTCCTTAGACAGCAAGGTCCTAAACAAAGAATACTTTACAATTATGTGTCTTGGTCATATTCAGGGCATTCATAAGAAAGGACGGAGGAGGAAAAAGTCTTGAAACTGAAATTAAAGCCTACAAACCAAGCAGTTGGTATGACTAAAAAGATGAGAAGAAAGATCAACTATGAAAAGTAATTATCAAAATGACCATTGTAAAGCTTAATGTTGAACAAAACTTTTGGCATCGAAGTGGAAAGCAGAAGAGTGTAAAAGGAGATGGGTTTGAACTGTAGATGATAGAAAATTTGAAATTTTAAGTGTGATTTCTCAGAGCAAATAACATCTTCTCAGTGATTACAATTCTTTCTGAGGTGCTGAATAATTGAGTCTCTTAATAACCCTTAATGGTAAGGTTACTTGCTTTGTACACAACTTTATCTTTGGCAAATACACAGAATAATTATGTGCTAGTGACTTACCTATTTGACCATTGCTGGTATCTTCTGGTACAGCATCTATTTGAAGGGATTCCATGCTATGCAGCAGATCATTTGACTCGGGCCACATTTCCTGATGTGAGGAAGAACAAATGATAAAATTATAGGAAAAGCTTAAACAAAGGGAATACCTGTAGAATACAGCACAGCTTCACTGTGAAGTGACCTGGATGAACAGATTCTGTGAATCTCTGGGAAGAGATCCCACAGATCTTTCAGAGAGGACAGCCTGACAGGAAATATCCATTGCTTTGCTACAGGTGGGCAAAATCTTTCCTTCAATGAAGGCAGGGAGGTCTGCAATACTCTGAGTTGGCCAAACAATACTCTTGCCTCCATGAATGTGAGCTTAATCCAGAGTGGGTCTGGATTGTCTGACTTGTATTTAATAGCCAGACTTTTGGCAAGCAATTTCAGTGAGGGCATGCCGCAGAGGTAAAGGTAGCAAACATGCATCCTGTTCTGTGGATCTGTATCTAATAAGTTCATTCATCAAGAGGAAAGAAGAGGTGAGAAATAATTAACATTCAGGTATAGGCACATTAACTTTTATGAAGATGATTAGGAATGAAGAGTTTAGAGGGAATTTTCAGAAAGAAGCAGTGCAATTTCCTTTCTCTAACCCTCATCCTCACTTAACTAGAGTGAAGGCAAAATCTATTCCTATTCTACTCTTTTGATGTTCCCATTATTCAGGCTTTGCTGGAAGTAAATTTTTTTTTAACCTGGAAAAATTATTTCTCAACTTCCCCAAGTGCTGCTTACTCATAAAATAATTTCCAAAAGTAGAGTTTATGTTTGTGAGTTTTTATTTAAATTAATTAAACCCAAGAAATACTTTCACAGATTAAAAGTCAACAATTCCTACCTATCTCTTCCCCAAAAAATTGACTGCCTCCAAAAGCACAAGGTGATGTTCTAACACACATTACAACCATAGGTCCTTAGATTTTATTTGAGTAATGGAATTGGTGGAGCAGGGGGGTTGAACCAAATGACTTCTGGTCCCTTTCAACCTCAACCATTCTGTGATCCTTTTAGTTAGGAGGCTTCCATGATTGCTGGGCAGGCAACAGGGAGATTATGCCCAAACCCTCTAAGTCATGCTGCTACTGAAGCTGTACTAGTAATTCACACAGTGACTTGCCTTGGATCCACTCTTCATAATCTGTGCCCTGATTGTAAAGGATGCTTTCCTTCCTGAGAAAGTAATAAACTCTCAGCCCATTTCCTAAATAGTCATTTTTGCCCCTATGATATGAGAGGTGCACCTGTACAGAGCTAATGCATCTAGTAAAATTTGCCATGGACCTGATTTGGGGCTGCTGTCATTAGACATATATACAGTTCACACTGGGAGTTTGATCAAATCAGTCCAAGAAATCTGTTTCATCAGTTTCATTTTGCAAAACTCTGTTGCTTTTTTGAACAGTTACTGGTGCTTCATAAACATCACATGAAATGAGTACATGTCCACAATTGAAGACTTGGTGAGCAGGAAGTACTTTTAAAAAAAGTGAAAGAATGGTTTCACAAGGAAGTTCATTGGGTTTTTTTTCCTCTTAGGTAAGAATACTGTATGTATTGTCTGTGAGTAAAATCTATATAGTCAAGTCATTAAATTTATAAAATCTGTGATAAAAAGGTTCCATTATCAGCCCAGTTGTTCAAGAAGTTCTGATTCTCTTATTTTCAGTCAGAAAATGATTCTTTAAATCATAATTTTTAAATTTACAGCCAGAAAAGTAAGAGAAACCAACTTGGACACTCAGGAAAACTATCTGAATTTAACTTTCACCTGTTAATATTACTGTGGTATAGTTTCCTGGTCTCAAGCAGGCTGAGACTCATTAGACACTGCTGGAAGGCAGGGCAAAAATTACCAAGAATTTATGAAGTTACTTTAAATCGGATTCTGCCACTTTTGAATTGCTAGGAATAACCTTTTTTGTCATGAGTGAGACTTAATGGATATATGAGGAGCTTTTGCAAAATGTCATTATAGAATCAGTGTGCCACTCAAGTGGAAACCTTAAGGGAACTTGGACCCACCTCCTGCTCAAAACAGGGTCACTTACGGGATCAGAGTTGGTAGCTCAGAGCTTTGTGCGGTCAGGTTTGAAAACCTCCAATGATGCTGACTGGACAACCTCTTTAGTAACTTGTGCCACCGCTCTGCTCTCCTCAGAGGGAAAAGATTGGGGTTTTTTTCATTTCACTCTTACATCCAGTTTGAGTCTCTCTTGTTTCTGTATTTGTCTTTTTTCTCTATTCCTCACACAGTGCACTGCTGTGAAGAGCTTGGCTCTATCTTCTCAAACTCCTCACACAGGGGCAGGTTGCTATTTCTTTGTCCTCCAAAGCCATTGCATGTCTGGGCTGAAGCAGGCCCATCTCCTGTTAGGACTAACAAGGTCTGAGCAGATCTGCTTCCTGTGACACTGCTGGTGCCAGGCAGGCTGTGGCTGGTGCCCAGGTCACTGCTCTCCACCACCCTGAGATTCTTCTCTGCAGTGCTGCTCCCTGGCTGGGCAGCCCCTGGTTGGCACTGAAGCCAGGGGTTATTTAATCCCAGGTGCAACACGTTCCACTTGTGATTTGTGAATTTCATAAGGTTCCTGTCACCACATTCCTCCAGCCTGCAGCTATCAGCCTCTTCCTTGTGACTGTATTGACTGTTCCTTCTGGTTTGGTGTCACCTGCATACCTTATGTGTGCTCCATCACTTCTGCCAGGTCACTGACAGAGGAGTAAACCAGGTCAGGTCCCAGCCCCCTGCACTCCTGCAGCTGCTTCTAGCCTGCAGGTGAAGTAGAACCCATCAACTCCTCTCCTCTGGGACTCACCATCCAACCTGTTTTCATGTGCTCATCCAGACAGCAACATCTGAACTTGGATACAAGAGTAGTTTGGGAGAGTGTTGAAAACCTTGTGAAGGTTGAGATAAATGACATGTACTGCTCTGCCCTCATTCACAAATCCAGTCATTTCATTGCAGAAGGAAATTACATCAGTCAAGCATGATCAGTCTTGAAGTGGCAGATCTGGCCATAATTGGGGTTGGGAAGAAGGAATGTGGGGAACCTTAAAATTCTTAGAAAGCTACTCACTTTTAAATTCTTCAGATCTTCTTCAATATTTTTTCCTAGATTTTCATAGTAAAATGGCTTGTATCTTTCACTGATTTCTGCAGAAATAAAAGAACTAAGTGAAAGTGGTTGTCAATGGAAAGGAAAGGTGACTTGTACTGTTAACAATCTTGATGGAAAAGGAATGAAAAATGAAGACTTCCATGATGTCAGAAACAAGAAAGATACACATACATTTGTAATTTGTTCACATGGTACAGTCAGTCTTAAACAGTAACAAGAACAGGATGACTTCTAGGGATTTTTTGTTGTTGTATTGATTTTTAGGGTGAAATCTATCTATGATCAGTAGTTGAGAGCATCTTTCCTTGACTTGTATATGGGAAAATTAGAAGCTAAAACCCAATACAAGCATAAGCTTAATATATATGTTAAATATGGAGATAGTAGGTGGTTTCCTCATGGGATACAAATTTCCTCTGTATATTTAAGTACATACCTGCTGTATATGAAGCGGTTGGTGTCCCTGTCTAAATACAAACCTCAGTTTCCTGTTATTTGTTGGGGTCTTTTTTTGTGGGTTGGGGTTTTTTTTTCCTCTTTTTGTTGTTTTAGGGTTTTCTGGGTTGTTGGGTTTTTTAAAATTTATTTTTGGCACTATGTACTGTGGCAGAAAGAAGAGACAATGAGATATAGGATTTTGATTTATTTGCTCTTAGTCTGCTTCCCAGACCACTGAGCCAAGACTTCTACTGATTGGAAGTGTTTTGCCATCTGACCATATGAAAGGATGATAAGCTATCGAAGTCAGTCAGATTGCTTATGGAAGGAAAACTAGGACAGCTTTTGAATCTAGAGTATTTTGAATAGGATATTTTCTCAGTCATGGTCAAGATATACTATATCCCTTGATGTTAGTTTTTATGTAAATTTCAGTAATAAGATTATAGTATGCTGAAAAGAAACTATCAGGTATAAAGTGCCTTAATTAGCTCAGTTCACTTACTAGGATTTCTCAAACCTGTAAATGCTGGATCAGATCCCATTTTTTGTCATAGTATAGAGAGTATACTTTATAGAATATGTGCATTGCTATTTCAGTTTTCAAAAAAACCCACCTTATTTCAAGAGGAAAATACTCAGGTTTGTTTTGCTGCATTATAAACTATCAAACAAATACGAATCCTAAAGTAATGCCTTACCTGCAAAGGTTGGACGTTTCTCTGAATCTTCATCCCAGCATTGCTGCATTAAGTCAATAACTTCCACTGGACATTTATCAGTAATCTCCTTTATGTCTGGTCTGTTTCCATTCATGATGCCAAAGCAAATCTGAGTTTCATTTATACCATCTGAAAAATAAAATTTCCTGTCAGGTTCTGCTCATATGTTTTGCTACCTTTCCATAGGTAAAAGAAACAATGAAGTGGCTCCCTGTGTGTTTGGGGGTATGTAAAATATAATTTCAAAGAGATTCAGGTTACAGCTACAAATCTTTTATATTAGTGAATTTGAATCCACTGCCCTGACCTCCATGGATTAGAGATTTATTTTAAGATTAATGGATTTACTTTTACATGTAAGACATGCACAGTGTGAGTACAGGTGACAGATGTAGCTCTCTAGAACCTGCATCTCAGGTGCATCAGCTCTGCACTAGATATGAACACAAAGATGGCCACACAGGCAACATTTAGCCATTTAAATAGCAAAAAATCAATTCAAAATTATAAATGTGTTACTCTGGAATTCCACAGTTGGCTCCTATTGTTCTACATAAACCCACTGGTGCATGTTGAGAAATCAGCACCACACAGCTGAGCATCAGTAACTGACTGTGAGATCATTCTCATTTCCATGTGTAACTAGTCCACCTCAGGAAACAGTGTCCATCAAAGTTTCCATCCTGGCCCACCTGAGGTTTGCCTAATTTCTGCCACCAAGTCTGGTTTGTGCCCACACCATGTAGATGTGAGTAGATTCAGCTCATGGTTCCATTTCATTCAGATGTTCTTGTCCATGCATAGAAGTCAGGAATGATGCACTAATTCCTCTCACTAGCCGTAAGGTGCCAAACCAGTGCTATTCTAGGCTATGGGTGATGCAATCTACTAATCTCAATAACGTTCAATGCTTAATATTTGTAACTTCCTTTGAGAAGTAACGTACTTTCGTATGGCTCTTTGTTAGCAAAAATTGCCCAGATCACAATGCCAAAGCTGTAAACATCTGATTTCTCCACTGGTTTAACATTAACACAGCGTAAATGCTCTGGGGCCATATAGAAAAGAGTCCCAGCATGGTTCTGGTAAGCGCTCTTCATTTGCTTCTGTCGGACAGTTTCTTCTTGGGTCAGCCTACTCCAGCTCTTAAAGGAGGCAACGCCAAGATCTGCAATCTGAAAAATGAAACACATCAGAACTAGCACTGTAATGAAGAGGAAACAAAAAAGTAATGCATGCAGTGCTCAGTTTTATCAAGACTTAATACTAATCTCATAACTTATCTAAAAATTAAATAGTGAAAAAATACAACTTCAGAAAGGAAAACCATTTTTTAATCTTTTTTTTCTGTTTGTTATGTTATGAATAAGGTGGGATTTGGTCCATGTGGATTGGTGCATGCAAATGAGGAAGAGTTGTTGAGTATGGTGGGGAAAAGTTTTGTTGGGGTTCAGAGTTCTTTTGACATTTACTTTTGTTGTTACAGTATAGTTTTGAATCCTTTTCTGTTCTCCCTTCAATCCTCCCCTCCCCTTTTGTGGTTACTGCCAGGCAGCTCTGGCTGACAGGGCTGTAAAACATGTGGGGAAGGAGTTTGTGAGAGGTGGGAAGGAGCAGATGACACTTGCTGTGGGAGTCCTGGCAGGATAACATGGCAGCACCAATCAGGATACAAGAAAGGCTCCACCAATGAAAGGCATGGAAGGACTGATTGACAGGCCTGGGGAGGAGCCAAATGTCCATATATGGGCAAAGCTACAGGTTGTGGGAGGGGCCAGGGCATATAAGGACTCTTATGAATATTAATGAGGCTGCTACACTCTCAAGGTATAAAAGGTGGAGGCGATTTTGTGAGCTGAGCCTCTGTTGTGCAGAAAGAGCTCCATTGAGCTCCCAGCGCTGTTTGCCCCCCTTTGCTTTGTAATTTTAATGGATTCAAATTAAATGTTATTTACTCATTCCCACCCGGGTTTTAAATAGTTTGTAACAATCATTTGGTTTGGGGTTTGCCCTAAATAAAGTATCATTGCCAACTGGGAGCCATTAGGCTGAACTTTTATTATTAATTGTGGAACACTTGCACAATGTGAGGATAGAAGAAATTTGGTTTCACTCATATTGACAATCATATTTGAGGTCTGCTTGCAGTGCTTACGGGAGAACAGAAGAGTCATAGGAAAAGAGTTTAAGATTCAAATCTAGAATCAATCAATGAGATGGGCAGATATGCCTCATCCCTCACTGCCCTTTCCACTCAGATTCCATTTAACTCAACCACCTTAGATCTTCCTTCAGAAAAGGGAAAGAAGAGGATCTAAAATGATGTGATCTGTATGACAAAGAGACATGGGAAAGAATAGCATGGAATAGGTTAAAGCAGCGACACCTGGGTACTGTGTACTTGACAATGTGGCATTACTGAAATTTTAGGGTGCAGTTTTGCAACTAGACAAATGGCTGGTGGTGAAGAAAGTAATCCTTCCCTCCTTTCCCCCAGTCTTCTATTATGTGCTCTCTCTGCTCCTCTTGTTCCAGCACTGACACTTAGCTGGGAAGACCTGGTGCAAGGCAGTCAAGCAGCTTGCTGAACCAAGTGCTCCCCAACAGAAGAATAGCACTGCCAACAAGGTAAATGGTAATCTGCTGGTTTGGCTTCCTAAATCAAGGCAGGGTGTTCAGATTAGCACCAGTGCTAACACAAGGGAATAGGAAGTCAACAGGAGAGGAAAGCTGAAAGAAAATGGGCCTGTTTCTCTTGGCCACAGGCAAATGGAGCTGGGTAACTCAATTACTTCAGATAAAATTGAGGTGACACCTTGCCTCACTTTTCTCTGTTATTGCTTCTAACTAGCTTGTTGTTCCTCTTGAATTTCTGAAGCCTTGGGCTACGTTTAGAGGTTGTGTATTCAGGGGAAAATCTAAGTGACATTCTGCTGAGGAAGTAAGAGTCCAGGTTCAAGTCTCCAAGTGAGAGGAGTTCTAGTGATAGAGAAGGATATGACATAAATCTTTCTATATGCACAATCTCCTGGAACAACTATTTCCCTTTCTAATTATTGACAATGTTAGACACATTCAAGCAGATAGATCATACAATAGCTGCCTTAAATTATACTTTTCATTAGGCTACTTAAGAAAGTCTTATCTGATTCTGAATTTGATCCCGTGTTCCAGATCAGTTTGTTATGAAATGTGATGATAGCCTAGTTTGGTCCTGTCCATGTAAGTGAGCTGAAACCCAACTCCCCATACAATTTACATTTAAAGTAAGTCATTATGGGGTTTTTATTTTTGGAAAATAAATAAATTTATAATTCTTATCTGCATGCTACTCATACTGCACTTACTAATATATTAACATTGTCAAAGAACTTCTCACTAATTTATGCGTGAGAAATAAAAAATGATACAGTTCTCTTCACAGAAATTTATTCCATAGTTTCTAACTGTAATGGGATGATTATTTCAACAAGTCACCTTGACCAGAGACTGGATATTTGAAGAGGACTGCTGCAAATTCGCCTCAGGTAGCCTCTGTATTCCACAGTAGCCTCTATATTTAAGTGTCTTGATCCAAAACCACACTAAAGTTAATAGAAGGGCTTTGGAATAGGCTTATAAACCATTCTTTGAAGTAGTGCACTGATGGGGCTTTTTTGTAGCTCCTGGCTGTAATTTTAAAATGATGACTAAGAGAAAAGAGAGATACAAAAGAGGAGAAGATAACAAAATAAAGAAAGGAATAAAAAAAGGAAGTGAAAGCAGAAGGAGAAATTATGGCAATAAAGGACCGAAGACATTATCCATAAAAATTCTAGTTTGTTTCAAACTCTGTCGTAACATTTGTTTCAATTTTCAAATTTTTTGTTATTTATAGCTTGTGAATTCTCAAAAATACTATTTTTTTAATGCCCATATGGATTTTTTTCACAATTGGAGGAATACTGTGCAAATCTCAGACTCAGAGGTTATATAGGCCACCATAATTCAGTAATCCACGGTAACACTCTCCCAGTGGTAGCTCAGTAAACTACCAAGGCATTCATCTACCATTCCAATTAGTTAGGAACTCTAACCAGCATGGCTGAAATGGGTTCTTCAAGCCAAATCACCACCCTTCTCCATTCACATGCTAACAAGTACCTTAATGTGGAAGTCTCTGTCCACAAGGATGTTTTCTGGTTTTAGGTCTTTGTGTACAAAACCTTGCTCATGCAGATAAAGCATTCCTTCTGTGATCTCCAGCACGAAACGCCCTCTCACTGACAAAGGGAGTGAGAGCTAAAAGAAAGAACAAGAAGTGCAATCTATTAAAAAATGCAAGTACGAGAATCAAATTAAAACTCAGTCTTTAAAAAAAGTTCCTCAGTGCCAAGAGTACCTCTGCCTAAGCTATGGTAAGAAAAACCTACATCACCAGCAGGTTGAGGGAGGTGATTGTGGCACTCTGCTCCACACTGGTATGGCCTGATCTTGAATACAGGGTGCAGTTTTGGCACCAATTTAAGAAGGATGTAAAGCCATTAGAGAGCCTCCAAAGGAAGGCACAAAGATGGTCAAAAATCTGGGGGGAAGCCATAAGAGGAAGGCTGAGGTCACTTGGTCTGTTCAGCCTGGAGGAGACTGAGGAAATGAATAGCTCGTCATGGTCTACAGCTTCCTCATGATGGGAAGCAGAGGGACTGGCACTGATCCCTTCTCTCTGGCCGTCAGCGATAGGGCCCATCAGAATGGCACGAAGCTGGATTAGGCAAGGTTTAGGTGGGATATTAGGAGAAGATTCTTCACTCAGAGGTTGGTTGTGATTTTTGGGGTTGTCCTGTGCAAGTTGGACGTGATGATCTTTCAAGGTCCCTTCCAACTAAGGGATATTCTATGGATCTAAGGTCCTTCTTGGATCGAAATTTTGACATTAAAATAATTCTAGAATCACTCCATGTTTACAAATATTTGCTACATATTTAGCAAATTTTCCACATATCTCTACAGCCACTTCTAGAACTTTTTAATCTGTAATTGGTCTGCTCCTCTGTGATGCACAGGAAAGCCATTGTCATTGTCTGCTGTCTCTGGAGAAGGCAGTGCTGCCACTGGCTTTTTAATACAAAAAAAAGAGTAAGAATTTAAAGACTCTGTTCTTTGGATATGGCAGTAACAACCTGTCCCTTTCAAGAAGCTCACCAACCCTAAGGGGTGAAGTAATCGCTCACATTGTGTAGCACTTTCATCATGTTCCCCCGGTCCACATACTCCATCACAAGTGAGTAGTTTCCATCTTCCAGAATGACACCGAGTAGCTTTACCACACGGTCATGCTGCAGTCTGCGCATAATCCTGCCTTCCTCAAGAAGGGAAACATTGTACCTGTAAAACAGAAATTACACTGAATTTAGATGCCGGCCTAGAAAAAACGAAGGGATGAAAATCACACTGATTATTATGAAAACCATGGCCAAAAATGTTAACACCCCCAGAACCCCTGCAAGATTAACCATACCTTCAGCTGATTTTGAATTGATACTGATTTGTTCATGCCAGGTTATATTTTCTAAGATTCTGCTCAAATGCCTTACACAGCAGCTGTCTGCTCAGTCTGATTTTAAGGCCTGCTTTTCAGAAACTGCATAAGCATTCTTCTTGTAGGTGGTTGTGGATGTCCAAATCTTTAAACTGGGGTGAGATCTGGGCAGAGCTGAAAGAGCCTTGGAACAAGGAGGCTCAAGATCCACTCCACTACTTCTTGTACAGGAAACTTACAAAAGGTCTTGTTTCCAAAGGGCTTCATGTTCAAAATGGATTTCTTACAAGGGAACCACACTCATACTAAATGATGACAACATTTGCTAACAATTACTGGTTTAGGATGAATTAACAGGCTAACTCTTTACCTCTGCCTCAGTACAAGCCATCAATAATCACAGGTACATAGCTGGGAGCTCACTGAGGGTCTTAAAAAAGGATAGTATCCATTACATAACGAATAGAAGGGGTGATATTTTTATTATTGTTCTTGTTCTAGTCATCAGACAAAATGATGTAAGAAAATCTTGAAACTATACTGCTTGCTAATGCTTTCCTACCCCCTGACATAAAAGGAAACTGCTTTCTCCATCTGTGTTCCTCCATATTACTAGAGAGGAAACTTCTTGTTTTGTTTGCATTGGGCTCAGATAAAAAAATTGCTAAAGACTTTTGGTTCAATATTTTAAGAAATAACAAAACTATGAGCCTCTGTAATGAAAAACAAAAACGCAAAAATACACTTGGCAGACTTGTCCGTTTTAACTGTGGTCATCCCAAACTGTCATTACAGGCTGCAAATTACTAGAATCTCTTAATTTGCTTTTCACCAGCAAAATAATATCTCAGTTAATTTATTTATCATAGCCCAAAGTAGAAAATACATGGAATTTTGTCTCTCTCTAGTGGATGACTTATGGCAAAGTTTTAGGATTGTTATGGCTGTGAGGTAGCAGAGCTGCAATATGACCTGAATCCACCAAAATCAACAGCTAATTCAATATTTGAATTAAATCAGTGGGCTGGGCTCACTTTGCTCTTGCTTAAGGGAGAGACGGTTACATTTGTGGTATTAACACACATGAGGTTGGAGTCCTGCTGATAATTTATGTGTGTTTAGTTCCTAGTGGACATCTACAGTTGGATAATTTAATTGAAAACATATCTGCAAGTTTGAAAATATCATGTGGCCACTGAGTTCCTGCATTTCCTTAAGTGTGCGAGAGTCCTCAGTCTTAACAATTCACGACAGTGCTCATCTTGCGACAAAAACCAGGAACTTCACTGGAACTATGAGTTAAAACTAAGAAAGTTGTTTCAAGAGGGGAAAAAAAGAAAATTTGTGGGACAGCTGTTAGCATTGTTTCCTTTTCCCACATAAAGTATCTCCAGAATCCAAAGACCTGAAATTATTACATGCCATTTAGATTTATCTTAATTGAATTTAGAGGACTTAGAACTAACTGAAATGAAAAGCAGAACTGAGATCTGTAACTTACTCAGTGCGCTGTGGTCCTGTATACACTTTTTTTAATACTACATATCCATGTTTCTTGTGAAAGCATAAAGAAATTACTCCAAATCCTCCAGCATCTAATTGTTTTTTTTCAAGCAAATCCTTGGTGTTCATGTGGATGTCTTCCAGAGACATGGCTGCAGTCTTTGTGGCTTAGCAATTAAAACAAAATCAAGCACCCTTGTGCTTCTGGACCTGCAGTATAAAGGAAGAAAAATAACTGTAATTGAAAGCATTTAGCTGTTCCACTAAATAACTGTATGTTTAAGGAGTAGGACAGAAACATAAACTCGCATGACCCTTATGAATGCTCAGCTGGAAACCAAAAATGCTGTGGTTCTCACAGAATCAGACCTAAAACCACAATGATTTATCCTGTCAACCCACTACGGTTATATTCAGTTGATGTAAAACCATTTCTTCACATGAAGATCTCAAAGTGCTGTTGATAAATATTTTTATCCATACAACATGCAGTAAATTGGTACTGTCCCTATACTTCTTATGTGCAAAGTCCAAACCCCAGAAAAAATCAAGAGCCATGGTCCCAAAGGCAGGTAGTGCCTAATGACTGTGATAGGTATCTTGTTTTCTGAATTGCCTGAACATGGGCCTGTCAGGTGCCCAGATTCTTATATAACTCTAAGCTACCTTTTAGGCATTTTTGCAAACCTAAGTCTAAATAGTTTGCTTAAAGCTTAAACCAAACAACCAAATAAAAGGTTCCTCTGGAGGGTGAAATTAAGGACTCAGCTTCTATGGGAAACTTATTTGCACATGAACTTGAGACAAGTGCTAGGAAGGAATATGGATGGCAACTTCTCCTCTGCCCATTAAAAAGAAGAGGAACCAAGAAATTGTGAGGGCTTGTAGTGACTCCTAAGTGCATCAAGACAAAAACAGAGTTTGGGGGATGCTATGAAATGGGTAATTAATAGATAAGTAAATGCCAATGGATGCCAGAGTAATTTTAATCCTTTGATAAAGCTGGGGTACTCTCTTGCCTAGTATGTTTCCCAGGCTAGACAGCCCCTGCCTTCTGCATGTCAGCAAGCTGCTTTGCTAGCACTGCTGCAAGCCAACAAGCTCTGCTTTTCTTTTCCTCACTAAGATTTTAACTTAAGCACCTTACATCAGGTAAAGAAGGAGTTTGCTGAGAAAAGACAAAGTAAAAGAGACTGTCAGAGCTGTTCATTTTCCACTCATCTTGGGTAACTATGACACAGACAGAGAGAGCTGGGAAAAAGACATCACCTCTAAGTGCTACTATCAGCAATAGTAGATTGGCTAGTTTGGGTAACTAAGAGCTCTAAATTGTGTAGCAAAGGGACTCCCACGTTTTTCCAGACCAACAAATGAATGCTAATTCCTGTAAACTACTGTGCATCTGTATCATCCAATCTCTAATTGAAAAGATTGCTTAATGATGTTGTGAACATCAGCTGCAGGTTAATTTTGACTGCCTCATTACCACAGCCTCTTTGAGGAGCATGGCAACTAAGGAGTTTGTGTGTGGAAAGTAGGTACCTGAGGGAAGAAAGACATTTCAGTACTGAGTTGGAAATGGTCTGATCAGTTCAATACTGACAAACCAAAATACGGAAGAATAAGTTAATCTTTTTAGAAAAAAAATTAATTCTGCCTGTAGAAGAGATAGAGCAAGAGCTTTCTCTTCAAAGTACATACAGAGACTCTATGGGCTATAGGGTGCTGTGGCCCCTTTTCTCCGCTAGCCAGCTCACCCTGACGCTGGCTGCAGG
>VZSR01003809.1:1204427-1289006 GCA_013398615.1 Brachypodius melanocephalos | reverse complement strand
TCAGTGGACAGAGGGAGTGTTCCATAGCTGTTCACACTGCCCTACATCGGCACAACCCAGCCCCTTCTCTTGAGTCAATAAGGAAAGAGGAAATACTTTTTATCTGGTAGCAGGTGTTTATAGAAAATTAGATAGCAAAATTTATAGGTATTATTGAAAAAGGCAGGGTCTGCAAAACATGAAGCTCCTAGTTCTGCCAAGACAGAAATTCCATCATCTCCTGAGGTCAGTTTCTCTGGGACACAGCTTGAGCCCAGAGCAGCACCTGCAGAGTGGCAGGCAAGTTTACGGTGTCAGGGAGAACTAGTAGAAGCCGAGCTGAATATTTGATGAAACAACAGCTCATTTTTAACCTAAATGATAAGGAGCAATTATTTCACCAGGGTACACATTGTCCATGAAACAAGAGCTATGCAAAAAGACAATTAAAACTCGTGGGTCAAATGGTCTCATAAATTCAACATGTGTACAAACTTTGTAAACCTCTGTATGTATGTTATTCTGGAATGTAAGGAACAGTTGCCTCTTTGCTGTTCCTACCAGCTCCCAGCAAACAGCAACCTCTAGAAAGTGCCTGGAAATGGACAAGCTCTAAAAGGTGCTCAGTTTAATTCTGCAAAAATGCGAATTTATTTCCATTTTGGTGGAGCTGGGTGCACTCGGGCACAGAGTTTGGAGAGACTCGAGTTTCCAAGGCATCATTTACTGAGGTAGTTTCAGTCGTTTGGAAAAGTAAGACCTCAGTATCCCAAATAAACACGTCGCTGGGGTGCCCAGCGCCCACCCTGGAGCGAGCAGCATTTTCACCCGCATTTGCTCTTACCTGCCATAGTTGGGGAGCGCTGGGGAGCTTCTGTCTTGATACTCGGGTACTGCCTGAGAACTCAAGTGAGAGATTTGCTGGTGAGAAACACCAGGAACAGATGAGGGGAGGATCGCCGTGTGCACGGCTCCGCTCCCGGTCCCGTGCCGCCCTCTGGAAAGCGGCTCCGGAACAGCCCCGGCCCCAGCTCCAGCCGGGCTGCCCTTACCTGCTCCTCGGGGCCCGGAGCTCGTCTGCGGCGGGTCTGGGAGTGGCCCTTCATAAAATCACTGAATCTCCTGAGCAGGAAGGGACCCATAAGGATCATCGAGTCCAACTCCTCCCGGCGGCCCGGCCCTGGGGCAGCGCCAACGCGGGGCGGGATCAGGATCAGGATCGGCGCCGCTCGCGGCCACGGCTGCGGCTTTTCCCCCACTATGCATCTGGTTTCATTTGATACCTCACAGTCGTTGTTCTTGTACTGTGAGTGGCAGTGAAGGTCAGTCCGTGTTCTTCCCCCCGTCCGCTGGTGATTTTGTGGGCTTGCAGCGTGTGCCGGCTGAATAACCTCTTTCCTTTCTCCGGCGGCCATCTGTCTTCAGAAACTGCTCTGTACTTTTAATCCTTCCTAGTGCTCTTCTCTGCCCCTTTCCAGTTTTGCTGTATCATTTTTTGAAGCGAGAGAACCAGCTCTATGCATAGTTTTCACACTGTGGGTATGTCTTAGATATACCCAGTAGTCCGATGATTTTCTGCTCTGTGGTCCCAGTAGTTCCTGATATAAAATTTGTGGGTTTTTGACTGCTGTGGAGTGTTGAGCTGATGACCGTGTGGAATTACCTGGCATAATTAGAAGATTTTACTCCAGTGTGGTGATAGTCAGCTCAAAGCCCTTTATTTTAAAAGTGAGGCCAATCTGGTTGCTTTGTCTCCCATACGCATCTCTTAAGGTTCACAGAGACTTAAAATAACTTTCACTTGTCTTACCTCCTGAGCATCATTCAGACCACTGTGCTGGTCTTAGTTTTCATGGAGATTTGAAACAACACTTCTTCTCTATGAACGACTTACCTATTGGAGGAATTTGGCACAGGTTTGTAGCTTAAATACTATTATTCAGATATATTATAGGTATAGTTCCCTACTAATTATCTGAAATATCTATCTAAAATACTTTTACTCTTGATTTGCAGCCCCAAACCCTCTAAAGAAGATGAATAACTTTTATTCTCTGAAAATCTAATCAAGAATCTTGAAAAAACTTGATTTTCTATAGATTTTCTTGGGGCAGACATTGGACACATAGCAGAGGAGGGCAGAAATACTTGGTTTTCTGTTGTTTTTTGGGGGTTGTTTGTTTGGTTGGTATTTTTGGTGTTTGTTTTTTGTGGGTTTTTTTTGGGGGGTTTGGGTTTTCTTTTGGGGGGTTGGTTTTTTTTGGGGGGGTTGGTTTTTAGTGGTTTTTTTTGGGGGGGGCGGTTGTTTTGTTTTCTTTCTTTTTTTTTTTTTTTTTTGGGCGGTACAGCTGCAGTATTTGCTTATTGGTCCACTTATTTAGGAAGTTCATGAGTTGGATTCTGTTCTGTCTTCAGCTTGAGGGGAACCAAACACCCATTCTTAAAGAATAACCCCACATCTAACTGTTTATTCTGGAGTAGGTACGTCAGTTCTTGTTGAAGCTGTTTCATTGCAGAAAAATATTTTATGTTTTGGTGAAGGAAAAGAGAGAAAGCAGGCATCATTTTATTACTTAGGCACTGGGATGACCTTGGAACAGGGAAGCTCCAGTCTTTATGTCAAGAATTGCTGAAACTTTTAACATGCAGCAGCAGTTGGGTGCTGTAGTGACCCACTGCAGAAGGTGAGGGTAATCCAGGTTCTTGTTAATAAATCCCTTGGGGAGGATTAGAGGGAAACAACACTGAATGATTGGTGAAGAAATGCTTCATAATGTCCAGTCTGAACCTGCCCTGGTGCAGCTTTGAACCATTCCCGCTGTCATTGGATCCAGGAGAGGAGAGGTCAGCACTTCCATCCAAACCACTCTGAAACAGCCGGGTTTGTTGCTTCAAGCAACAATGAGTTGAGTCATAAACACAGTCAAAGCCATAATAGACGCCACTGTGAAGTACAAACATATGCAGCACTTAAGTTGATTGATTTCTTCAGCAATTGAACTAGGTGAAAACTTCCCCCTCCCACTTTATCAGATGACACAGCACACAAGGTTGTGGTGCACAATAGGTGTTGTATAACTTAATGTAAAAATGCCAATATCGTATCTGTGAATACGATATCATATTGTATATGTGTGAATTTTTCTTCAGACAAATTGTATACTGTGGGTTAGAGTGCAAGGGATGGTCATCTATCTTAGAAAAGAAATCAGTTAGAATAAATGAAATGCATTAGAATATAACCATGCAGAAACTACTTTAACTATTCTTGCGCCTTTTCCTAGGATTGATACGAAATTTACTGTACACATTGTTCCGTCTCTGGGGTAGTATATCAAAATTTTAAGACACTGAGTATCTAAAGGATATTTATTGTGCCCTCTAGCGCCCAGTGCAAGGCTTTACCTTTACAGCAGAAGCGAAGCCTCCACTGAGGACGAACATTTAATCCCTGACCCAAATTCTGTCCCAGACAAAATGTTTGAAGAACCTTTGTTGCTAGTGCTAACAAACCGTTAGAGTGATAGAAATCCCATTTCAGATTGGTTTTCTGTAACTTTCGCAGAGAACACAGCCACTAGGGGTACACTTCTAAGCAGTGACTACTGTGGTTCTGCACTGAAAAGGAAGAAAAAAGGAGAAACTGAGAAATAATACCTAACAGAAAATAGGTCTTTACCCCTATACGTGTCACAATAACACTGTACCTATTCCTAGGCTTGTTTTGTCATGTAATAAAGATGACAGTCACTCTTGTATTGATTTTTCTCCTTAGAGCAGAAAAGTTGATGGGCTTGTGCAACAGGAAGGAAGGAAGGAAGGAAGCTGGAGGACGGTGTGACTAACAGCCTCACACTGTGACCTGTTTTCTTCTCAGCCTGTCTTATGGTAATGAGTGGCAGAAATTGAAAATGGTAACCTCTGGGGTTAACAAGTTTGTAATACAGTCTCTAAATCAACAGCAAACCAGGAACAGGGATAGTGTCCTGGAAAACATCTCTTATCAGTTGTTTAGCTTATTTTTAAACTTTGTGATATTAAATATTTAACACTAGGAAAGTATATAAGTGAAATATATATATATAATGCTTTTATCTGTTTGAAACTGAATTGCAGCTGCTGCTAGCAGATTTTTGCCAGGATGTAAGAGGACTAGTTCAGGCAAATACAACTTTGTTACTCTCAAACTTTTAATCCCTTCTGTAATATTTGACTGAGGAATCTGGCCTGAGATGCTCATTTGGAGAGAGGCCGAAGTTTCAATTCTGACTATTAATTTGGTCTTTGTCTGTAAAGCACAGCATATCTAGGATATGTCTTTGCATCTGAATAATGAGAATCTTTGCTAAATGTGACTGTCTTTCTTTGCCCAATTTGTGATAGCAAAAGGCAATAGGAAGTGTCTGCACTCTCTCTCAACTACTTGTGGAATATTTAATGTAAATATTAAATTTACATTAGCGAAATTAATATTAACTGGTACTTAAAGAGGCAATAAATAAACAGTTTAATTTCAGGGCAATGTACTTTATGGAGTACTTGAACTGAGAATGGCAATGTGTTAGCTATGGTATTAAAAAACTTGAATACATCTGAGGATAGCTTTCTGAGAAAGTATTTTAAAATCTGCTGATATTCTACACCTCTACCTATCTGACTCTGAACAAGAGTTTAAAACAGAGTTTTAAAGATTGTGGGCTTTTTCAGGAGAGAGGTGAAGAAGGGACTAAGTAGATTTTCTATGCAAATAATTCTTCCCTTAGATGAAACAAAAACTTTGGAGACCTGTTTCAATAGTCATTGCACATCAAAATTGTTTTCTATCTCTAATGTAAGATTTGCATTTTTCTATTGTGGAGAAAAGACCATACATCTTGTTGGCATTCTGTTTTCATAGTCAAGCTGGTGCCTCTAGATTTGAAAAGCAGTGCTGGAAAGAAGCCCAGCTGCTGGCTGAATTCTGTTGTGGTGGGGGATAACAATCCTATTCAGCTGATCAGCCCTAGAGAGGCAGCACAACATATATAAGGTGCTGCCTCTGGTGAGTCCAGTAGCATGTGGGACATTAGGTATTTCAGAAGCAACTAATTTTAGATAATCTTTCCAGAGAAATTTTTACAAGTTGCTCTCACATGCCAGAGTACTAGTGTGAAACATCTGCTGACAGGTCACTCTGTGCACCTGCAAACCCCATGGGGAGAAAAGCCAGGGAAATGAAGAGGGAGCACCCACTTGCTCAGTGTGCCATGACCACATCCTGCCACTTTGTTGTGCCCATGACAGTAACTTTTTGATTGCTTTCCAGTTACTGTTGAGCCTTTCATTGACTTGGAATCAAACCGTGATATGGAATCAAGTCCTGTAGAGGAACTTACCATTCCATGAACTGAGCACTAGCCAACCTGGTAAAAGAGTCATCAAAGGAAAATAGTTTTAACACACAGTGTCCTGCCCAGGCTCAAGATTAACAACCTGGCATTGGAAACAGCGAGGAGCTCAGTGACAATTGAGTCACTTCTAAACAAATCCAGCTATTTAGCCGGAGTCCAAAAGCATAATGTTACGCAGAGGACAGAATTCTGGGGGGATGCCCCTCTAAATTTCTGCCAAAACCAGACTCTCTAAAGCTTCAATAGGAGCAAAGCAACGTTTCATTTTCTTTCGTGCCCTGACACCAACTAATTGAGCCTGTTGTGAGAGACAGAGTAGTCAGGACGGCGCTTGCCCTGCCGAAGCCCGGCTGGGGGTGCTGGAGAGCCGAGAACGACACTGAAATGACTTAAAACTCCTTGAGCCGTGCGGAGCAGCAGCTCCACCCCCCTACCAGTGTGTTTACTGCCTTGTGCGGGTAGTTGCGAAACAAATAGGGAATTAATCAAAATCTTTCTTGTGTTTGCCAGGTGTGGCTCTGCTGAGCAGCTATTTTGTTACTTCCAGCATCCTTTCTTAGACCATTTTATATGTCAGATAAAGAATGTAGTTGTCTTGGGTTTCAGCTGTACTTTTAACAGTTTACTCACAGAACAGATATTGTCGTCATAGTACTTGGTACAAACCAAGAGTAATGATTTATGTTTGATGGAAAGGCAAACTGATGCTTAGAGACTGAGGGAGACTTGACAAAAAGATACAACCACCCCCAATCTGCCTAAGGACAAAACTTCAGCCCTTTAAACTGTGTGTTGTCCAATCTGTTATGCTCAAAATCCACCTGGAGAAAACTTTCTGACTTAGGTTTTGACCTGGAATTTTATAGGTAACGATTGTGTAGCGTAAAAGACAGGGAAAATCCCTGGAGCCGGAGCTGGGATCCAAACTCCTCTCTGCACTACCAGGGCCAGCCAGCAGGCTACAGCCGTGCTGTGCGAGAGCTGCTGCCGCCTCAGCTCTTCTGCGGGTGGGAGTCTCTGCAGCACGGAGGTGCCCTGACTTCCCCCTGTCCTCACCTCCTGCTCTTCTACAGTTTCGTGGGGCTCGGTGGCTGAGGTGCCCTGAAGTGTGAAACCTGTGATAAAATTCTCTCCAGGGAGACAGGGTTTCAATTCCAGTCTTAATCACTGGGCTACAACATAGAAGGGGGAAAATAAAATGATCAGCACGTGCACACTTGGGGAAAGATATGTGCCAGCTGCTGTGTATGGGAATGGAGGCCTGTTGGTAATTGTCCCCTTGGGATGTACCAGAATGGTTGGGGAAGCTGATTCAAGACATATTCCTGATATTACTTGCTTTTGCATTACTGTTGGCTAGCTGCAGGTAATCTGTCTTTCTGTGGCCCTATGACTCCCGTGTCCCAAGCCTCTTTGCCAGGATGTCCATGCTGGGTCTTCTCTCTCTGTCAGTGGACCCGTGCAGGCTGCAGCCAGCAAAGGGGCTGTCCTGGGGAGCACCTGGGGTATGGTTGATGGCACCCTGGAAAGTGACTGCTTGCATCCCAATCTCTTAGCCTCTGCCAGGTCAAGGCCTGAGCACTACCACAGACTGCTCATGGGCTGTGATTCTCTGGTAAATACCAGGTTTATAACATTCATATACAATGTAAGCCTTTGCAGGGCTGGAGTGTTACTGTATGTGATAGCTACTGCCGCCCTCTCGGGATCCCAGTCATCAGAGGCATGAGAGGGTAATCCTGACAGAAATGTAACCAGGTACCATACATGCCTCCTCCCCATGCAGGAAAAGGGGGAATCTGTTGCCACATGAGGAGGTGTTCTTCCAGTACAGTGCAGAACCCCGCTTGGTAAGCTGCCCTGAAGGGTAGAATGTTAGAGTTTTACAGAATGACCAATAAAAGGTTTTGGCAATTGACCGAGTGGAGGTTAGAGCAATGCAAAATTACATATTCATATAAGTTGTTGTTAATTCAATGATTTGCTTGTGCTTAGTGTTTTGGGAGTTCTGGCTTGAGAAATATTAAATTTGTTGCTATAATATGAACTAAAATTCACATAACTCAGTGTGCCCTGTACCTTGGATTGCTTCTAGCTTGGTCTGCAAGAAAGAATTTGCAAAGACTTGTGTATGGCTCAGAAAGGTCTGTCCCAGGCAGTAAGGGGCATTAGTCATACAGCTACAGGCATACTTCTTTTTTTTGATGTTGCTGTGGGGTATCCCCATTTGCTCCCAGACCTCCTACGCAAAAGGCATGAGCACAAAGTTACTTCCCTGCAGCACCCTAACTAGTAATGCAGATCCACCACTGCTGTCACAGAGCCCTCACATTTGAGAATTACTTCCTTGCCATACATCTGTGCTGCCCTGCCCCTTCCCCTCCCCCTTTCTCCTTTGCTACCTGCAGTATTGCAAACCCCAAGAGCAATGAGCAGAGCTGAGAAATCCCCCAAACTCAGTTATCCGTGCAGCTACTCAGCACGACTCTCACAGCACTCAACATGTGCATTGCTTCCCCCAATGGGGTTTGTGACCTTTTCTGTGGCCTATTGTCATCTAGCATCCTGTGTTCACACCACCTCACAAGCCAAAGTAGTTTGTTCTGGGATTAATTTCTGTAGTTCAGGGGCTCAACCTGACAAGTAATGTAGCAGCAGTCAAAGCTTACAGCAAAACCCCAAGCAGAAAATTGAAAAAGAGAGAAGTTCCTTTCCCTCTCCTCTCTGCAAACTCGAATGCCAACTTAAAGGGTTCTCCATATTTTTTTGGATAAAAAGACATCATAGCCTTTTTTCCCTGCCTTTTAATTGCTCTATCCCATAACAGAATGCCTCACTACTGCAGTTTTACCTTGTGGGAAGATAGCATAGAAAGGTATGTGTAATTTCTCCCCCCTCTCCAACTTCTGCAATGATAGCACACTTGTTCCTGGAAAAGTGGGCATTAGTTTTTGTGATAGTAAATGCACAAATATGAAAAATTATTGTGGTTTAGATGTAGGACAGTCTGGGGGAATATGTGCAAGTCTGGGAAGAAAGAACAATTCATTTCTTCCACTGACAATCTCCTTGGCCATGGGAAAGTTGCGTAGACTCCTGTTTTGAACAGTCACTTACTGAAGTTCATTTATCTTGATTTTTGGATACCTATCTTGAAACAGTTGGGGTGGGAGCACCAAAGGGCCACTCAGCCCCCGTCTCAGCGTATTCCTCAGAGAACCCTTGTCAATAGGCACTCATGAGAGTAAGCTCAGGTCGAGCACTCAGAAACAAAAGGCTACCTTTGAAAGAAGGGCTTTAAGGCAGGCTAAGGTTATGAAAATGCTGGTTATCATGAATGCTTATTTCAAAAGGTCAGCCAGTGCCCAAGATGAGTGTTCCAGGAGAGTGAGGAGAGGAAGGGCATCTGCCCTGCTGCTGCTGTTTCTCTGGGGAAGCACAGCCCACGAAGCATTCTGCCCCCCTTCTTGAAAAGGGGCCAAGGAGGACGAAGTTTGGATGCTCTCTGCTCAAGAATACCTTTGCTGTGACCAAATGTTGCTCCACAGCAGAGCTGTAAATTATGATGGTGGTTTAGAGCTGATCTTGGGAGGACTTGCTGTCACGTAATAGGGTTATCTCTTCAACCAAGGTTATTTTAACTGTAAGAAAGGAAATGAAAAAATAAACAGAAATACGAGAGAAATGGGAACAAGAACATGCACTACGTGTTCCTGGGCTGTGTAAATGAGTCATGGAATTGAGTTTAAAATAATAATAAGATAATAGAAACCTCTGTGGATAACTAGTCATCCACTTTATTAGTGATATAATAGGATTTGAACAGGAACATTTAGCCTGGGACTAACAGAAACCAATTTCTTCCCATTTTTTTTCTACCAAAATCTTTAACCAAGATGTGCATACATCGCTCTCCTTCAAACATCTCTGTTTCATGGCAGACGTCAAACGTTTTACTTCATCTATTGCAGATATCATTTAATCCATAACCTAATGGTTTATGGATCACACTTGAATTTCTCAGAGCATTTCTCTAACAATATCATAGAACAAACACTGAGCTGCTTGCATAACCTTGTAGGTGTCGGTGGTTTTGCTGCAGAGGCATTTAGTCAAACCATTCTCCCCAGCAATATGTTCTGAAGCACAGCGGTGTTTTCAGGCCTGCTGGAAACATGCCAGGCTTCTGCTGAGCCTTACATGTTCTGGGGCATGACTTGGAGTAAGGCTATGTGAATATATTGCCTGCAATGTTCACTAATTGTAATGGTTTCATCCCTTATGATGCAGTGACTAATCTCTTTATTTGCATGGACATGGCAGGCAATGTTCCTAAAGCTCTTCTTACGGTTTCTGATGAGGGCTGATACTTGACTTTCTAATGCCCATGTCTTCACCTCATGACATTGCTTTTGGAAAGTCTTGTTCTCAAAGGCAAATTTCAATTTCATTTTGATTGCCATACCCAGCCTCCTTGCTTGACTTGCCACCCTGGAGCAGTATAAAACCTAAAATCATTCTTTCACTATGTTGAAAGGTCTCTAGAGAAGAATGACACTGTGATAGTTCTTTGTGTAGTACATAGCATCTATTATGTACTTTCTCACTTCCACAACACAATTGTGTTTTGAAAAACTGCCTGCTTACAGTTACACACTGGGATTCATATAAAAGATTATGAAAATACCATTTGTTTGAAACAGATGTGGGACTGCATTCTTGTGTATGCCTCCAAGATCTGTGTGCGTGAGCACCTTGCTGGCAAATTTTTTTATCCACACCATCCTATTCAGCAGTTGTACTGAACAGTTGTACTGTTCACCTTCCTCTAAACCCTGTGATCTCTTCTTGGGGTGGAGAATCTGTGTGATGAGAAGGAAATGACAGTGGTCTAGTCAGATGTCTAGACTGCATCATTTTTTCCTGGTCCCCTGCAGAATTTATAGGTGAGAGCTGTGTCGATGAATGGTTTTAGGCTGAATGTGTGTTACACAACATAATAACCCCTCTGTGCTACAGGACATGTTGTGTAAAGGATGAGATGGCTCAGAGGCTGCAGCATCTAAAAATGCAGAAATCATTTTGCAGCAGTGCTGCCATGTGTTAGGGACGCTGCTCAGGAAGGTTTCCTCTGGCTTTCCCCAGAGTTAGAAAGACCCATGCAGAGCCAAGGCTTGAGCTGCAGCTTGTGTAAGTCTGGGCTTTGGGCTTCAAAGACTAAATCTGTTTTTCCCAGAGCCCAGGACTATACAGTATCTTGTGTCAATTAGTAGTAATAATTTTGGTTCTTATATGAAAAATGTGGGTGTGTGGAAAGAAATGATTGTATGTAAGTGATGTCATGCAATGTGAAAGAAGAGAAAGTGAGCCTTTGTTTCCTTCTGTACATGATTTTCCAACTAGAGCAACCTTTGCTGCATTCAGAGATAGTATAGGACTAACAGGAAAACAGCTGTCAGCATGAAAACCAAGAACAAGTCTTCTGTAAGATCCAGAATCAAAACTAAGTAACTTGCATGAAAATAAGACTGTGAGTCTTGGATATAGATTTTCACTATCAAGTGAAATCATTGTTTTGTCAACAGAAGGGCTCATCCTAGACTGAGTACAAGTCTTTACTTAATGTCTGTGGGGTACAAGGTTTAAGCACTTAGCTGAGTTACCTCAGTATGTAATGTCAGTTTTTACTGTTTGATAGCCTGTGTTTATAAGGCCCACATATGCAGTCCAAGATGCCATTTCTGTTTCCAGCATAAATATCTTAAGTTTTACCAGCAGTTTTTAATGTCAGAAGTACTTATACAGTTTAAGAGGGCCTGGATTAGCATTAATTAGAGTAGCTAACAGCAGACAGTCTAAGCACAGCTGCAATTATAGACACCTCCTCTATAAAAGTGAACCCAAAAGATTTTAACCCAATTTTTAACAAAGTTATATCTCCATGTCTGTATTCCAAAACTCTTGGAAATGAAACCGTATTCAGAAAGAATCTCACATCTTTATCTCATATTTTTAATCTGAAGATGGAAGGATGAGCTGAATATCCTGGGATTTGAACTGCTACTGTTAAATCTAACAGGAACCTAGTGACAGAACTTCAGTGGACGTACCTCCCCAGTAGGTGCCTCTGTAGGATTTGATCCATGGAACACTATAGTTAAATATTCCTAATAAACAATATTAGGACTCTTGGCAGTTGTCTGTATTGCAAAACAAACAGGCATCTCACAGTCTCTGCCAGTCAACATTTTTATGGAGGAGCTGTTATAGAGAAGTTGAGATCAGGTCTGTTCCATAGTGTCCTTTTCATTTAACTACCAGGGGGAAAAATAGGCACTCAGAAAAAAGCTTTTCAAAGTACCTGGCTTAGTATTGAACCCCATGAATGAAAATCCTGTGTAGTGAATTGATTGCATCCCGATTTGCAACCTGATTCTGCAGCTTCTCACTTTACAATGCTGCCTTGCAAGAACTCTTGCAGGAAGAGCTTGTGAAAAAGGAGAAGTTGTTTAACAGTCCTGTCCTTCCTTCCTTCTTTCCTCTGTTGGGCTGCTGTGGAGGTATCTAAGTCCTGGATACTTTGGGATTTGTTTGACTTTGTATTTGCCTTGCTGAGGGTTATGCTGAAGGAAGCTGAAGAGAATAGACTAGGAGCTCACTAAGAAAATGCAACAAATACGGTGGAGGCTTTATGAAGGGATTAAAAAGGGCCAGATCCTGAGCAGCCTTGCAGCCATGTAGAAGCTGGTCCCAGTAGTGTGGTACCTTAGCACGTGTATTGTACAAGCTTTTGAAAAGGAAGTTGTGAGAGAAAGCAAAGGGACCACATACATAATGAAATTACATTATGAGTAACAAAAGTACCACCAAGCCTGTGGGCCTCCCTTTCTCCAGGATCTATTTGAGCCTTCATTTCCTTGTATCTGTAATCTGTGACTGGGCATTGTTTCATTTCCATGCCTGTTTAGAAAAGCCTTCCCTTTTTGGTGGCCCAGACTGTCTCACACACGAGTAGTGCCATGATTTTCCCTGTGGTGACTTACCAACATGTTGGCCAGGAATAGCCCAGTGCCAGTACTAGCCCAAGGATGTCAAGACTGGGTAGGGGCAGATAAAGATGAAAGAATTGGGAGATGAATTATGGTGGAGCTTAGGAAAGCCTTTAGATGCTCCTGGGGCAACAGAAGAATGGTGGAAGCAATTGCTGCTGTTTCCCTGATGGTTGCTGCTTCTCTCAGTATACTCATCCCTTCATCAGTCTCTTGCTTTGCTTTCCAGGGCTTTGAACATAACAAAATTGGCCACTTCAATATCCTTCCTGAACCTTATGCATAACATCTTTTCCTTTAATTCTTCAGAAATAGAGTGAAGCTGTACAGTTCTGATTTTACTATTCTTGTATTCCCTACAAGTGCTCCCTGGGCCCAGCATGGTCCCAGCAATGGGATTCTGTGTCAGTTTTTCCAACAGGCAGCAAATCGACCACACCCGTATTGTGATTTTAATCTAAATTCCCGAGAAAATGCCAAGATCCATAATTTCACCTCAAAAATCTGAACAGGTACATCATGCTGTCTTGTATCAATTTTATTGCCTTCTTGTTGTTATATTGCTTTAGAAGAGCTTTGCCTGCATACAGAGGTTTCTCCTGGTAAGTGAGCAAATCTCAAATTTACTGATGAATGTGAAGTCTTGGTGCCTTGAAACACGAGCCCTCTGAGTTGGAATGGCTGAGAGGCAAGGAGGAAAAGCTAAAAAGTTCCTCTTAAGAAACTGATTTGTGGTTTGAAGGAATTCTAGAAATGTGTGGGGAGATAAACATGAGATGAAGCCTAAACCAAAACTCCAGTAATTTGTTTTGAAACCAAATTAAAAAACCAAAAACATCCTCAAATCTCATCATGTCTGTTTATTAAAGGCTAAAACTATCTTCTAGTGGATTTTCTAAGTGTCGTTTTTAAAAATTAAACCAGTATTATTTCCTCTTGATCTTTCTTGAGTTCAACTTGTGACTGTTACTAGGAGGAAGTCTGCTGCTGATGTTTTCCATGAAGTTATACTGTGTTGCAGATATGTAACAATTTAAACAAATTGAACTTCTGCCAGTTACTTCTGTGCTCACCATAAGAAGCTGAATCTTGATGTCAAAGACAGATGAGAAATAGGATAGTAGTGTACTGATGAGCTGCCTTTGGTGGGTGTTTTTTTTTTTTAAACACAAATGAAGTGTGCTACGCTATTTTTAGTTGAATTTCTGTAATTAATTCAATTTAATGTCAAGAGTTGTATTTGTAGACGCTACTCTAGTCCCTTTCATACCTGGCTGGAAAATCACTGTGATAGAGAAGCTAAGGATTTCCCCATCAAAGGAAGTCCACACTTGATGGTGAAGCAAATCTAGACACACCTCTTGTTCATAGGTATGTGAAAATATTTGGCCTCTGGCATTTTTTAGCTCCAGGAAAATCATTATCCCTCCCAGTCTTCCTGTGCAGTTAGGGGGCTGGATATGTCACAGATGTTACAGAAGGCACATCTTTTTGCTTCAGGTGTGTGGCTGGCATAGTTTATTCATACCCAAACTCCGACTGATATATTATGTAAGATTAAACCCAGCACATCTCCAGTCACATTTAGCTGGCTTAATTTTCTGTGAACATTTTTTGCTTTTAGTCACTACATATATGTGCATATGCCTGTACTTACATGAAAAGTATGTACTTTCATATAAAGTAATAAAAGTAAAGGGAGTATAAGGCCTGCACGAAAGCACAGAATTGTCTTTTTTCCCCCCAAAGTAGAATTTTTTGCTAAATATTTACTATTAGCAAATGCAGCAAAGATGAGGTAGCCATTTCCCCTAAATTTATATAATGCATATTTCCAAAAGATCCAAAAGCTTGATACATTGCCTGCATATAAAATTTAAAAAACTTGAACTGAAATCAATGCCTTTCTACTTATTCCGTGACCTTGGACTATTCCTGGATGCTTGATGGACTCCCAGATGCTTTTTACAGAGAGGGATTTTCCTCCATCTAGAACTGTAATTGTTCAGTTTTTTATTTGTAGCATTTACATGGCTTCCTTTTAAACAATTCCTTTTCCTCCCTTGCATTATTAGAAAATTTAATTTAATGGAGATCACTTGGGAGACTCGATAAGCACTGCTTTTTAAGATATTGGAAATATACAGTAAGGTCAGTGAGCTATGTAAATTTAGGTGTTTCCTGGCAAAGCTGAAAGTAATTATCTCAGATTTATGAAGTTCCATTCTTTATCAGGGATCTAATGGTTTGCCAAATATACAGGAATATGATAAATAGTATTTAATGTGCTGAATGATGGTATCCACTTAGCTAGAGAAGAAAGTTCTGAATGAAATGGCACTCCAATTTTATTTCAAGTTGACTTAAATGGGAATCTGTAACTAGTGGTTTGAGTTGAACACCACACTGACTTTTACGGCCAACATTTGCCCGAACTGACAGAAGATCCCTGACGTGTTTTCACTCCTTCACAGGGCAGTAGAACAGTGTTTTCAGCTCGTTGTTCCTCAAGGGAGGTTGCCTCGGAGGCAAGAGTGCTCCTGTGCAGGTCCCAGCCCTGTGCTTGGTAACCCCCATGCAGACATGAATGAGACCCAAGGCTGTGGGATGGAATTGTTCATGAACAGTTGGTTTCACTGTGAACTATGCTCTCAAGCAAGAGGAACATATTCTACCAACATTTTCTGGTAACCCACAGCACCCACATCCTCTGCAAGTGAGAGGCAATAGGTAGCAAGGATGATAAAGGCACTGTGAATGCTCCCTGCAACTCACAGGTCACGATGAGGTTATTAATGATAGAAAACTCGTAAATGTTACCACTTGGCCTTTAGTGCAGGGCTACTCCTCTTCCCATCACCTGGACTTTTTCTTTGAAGACCACATTAAAGGTTGTAAACAAAATTTTATGTTTGTTTTATGGTATCTGAATTACTCCACTGGCACAGTATTTGACATTACTGTACTCTGGGAAAAAAATAAATTGTTCTTGCATTAGGCTCGACACAATGATGAAACAAGTTGCCCAGCACTATTCAGAGGAAGTCTGTGGCAAAAGAGCTTTGGATATCTTGCAAATGCCTCAAATTTGAGATCATCTTTAATAATTTTGTGCTTTCCTCCAGGTTTTGGGTGGGAAGTAATAGAATGACAGCAAAATGCAATGTTGTAAAGAGAAGTTTTTCAGGGACCAATCAATAAACTGATGACGGAAAGTAAAATAGAAGTGGTCCTGCTGTGGAAGGTTTTGTTTTCATTGTGTGTGCTAGGAGGAATCTGCTTCCTGGTAAGTGTAGTAGAAATTGTGTGGTGTTTGTTTAAATAGCTGTCATAATCTGGTGCGTTTCCCAATCTGAAGTGATTTGAAAATCACTGTGTGGCCCTGCTACAAGAAGTAGATGAATTGATGTTTGTATCAATAGCAAATAGTTTGTGTGAACCCTAGAGCACTAATGGAATTTCTTTAGAAGATGCTTGGCTTGGGCATGAAGAAAAGGCATATAGATTATCTCAAAGATTGTCTTGCATTTTGGAAAATGTAAGCTCCTTGATTACTCCCATCTGTATCTGGTAGTTGGTAATTCCCTTCAGTATTTCAGGACAAAAGACTAAATGTTCAATGATACCTAAAGTGAGGCTAATTTTGGTTGGAAAAGACTGTGACTTGCTTTTCCCATAGGCTTGTTTTTCCGTTGGTAACTTCTGGGACTTCCCCTTCCTGGAAAGTTGTTCTCTGTGGCTTACATCTCATCCCAAGCTTTCTCTCCCATCTGGCATCCTCAGGAGCTAAGCCAGCTTTCTGCCTTGTCTCACTACTCCCCCTCAGAAAAGTTTTCAAGAGCAGAGTAGAGTTGCACATACAATTGCAAGGGAGTCCTTTCCCTTAATCTAAGACAGCACTGTAGATATTTTCCACTCTTTTTGTGTGGGTACAAATGCTTTCCACAGTCTGGTTGACAGGTCCAGTGTGGCCACTTAGAGAAGTGGAGAAGGTGGCTGCTTCTTCTGGTTTTGCATTTGAATTCAAGTGGCAAAAAACCTGGCAGACTTTTCACTTGCCACCCAATCACTGGTTTCCCAGAGTAAGAAACACATCATGGCTGGTGAAAGAAAGGTTCACCTGTCTAAAGTCTGAAAATAAATTCTTATTTGTCTGAAAATAAACTGGGGGATGCCTTCTGGAGGACATCATGGAAAGGGAAGCAGAGGTCTCTGGGAATTTGCCCGTAGAACAGGGTAACTTGTAGAGGGGGGAACAGAGCAGCAGATGGTGGAGAAGAAGAGTCAAATCTGTTTTGGGGTTTTGGTATGGGGGCATTAGACTAGAGGCAGCTGCTGGGTCCACCCATAACTGTGCTACACATGGCAAAAATATTTGAAGATATAATGTAAGCATATTTGAATAAAACCATGCAGCATTTACTCTTGCTGTGGCATCTAGTACTCACCTTGCTGCCTAGCAGTTTGAAATAAGTTATGTACTAAAGACTGGTGCGGCAACAGTAGGCTCAGGGTGTGTGTCAGGCTGACCAAAAGGTGCATTCTGATGGCTCTTGTAGAGCTTGACTTGGGTTTTTCACTGAGGTAAACCAAGGTATGGCCATCTGTCATGATGGCCACCTGGATCTGGGGTGTTTTTTCACTGAGATTTTTTTGGTGTGTTCAAATCCACAATGGAGCAAGACTCTAGGAGAAGGACTACAAAGAGATTACAGTGAAAAAAGGCCTGACATGAACACCTGCACATTGATCTTGCTGCACTGCTTAGTAGAAGAGTCATATTTCTTGGCCATGGGTCTAAATATTCCATTATATTGTTTGTTCACTGCTTATTTCATCAATCTGAAGAGAAGAAGAGCATAATATGTGCCCAAACTTCTCCAGTAAGACTGGTGTGGGTAAGTAATGTTCAGTCCTTGATATTAATTTTATTGCTTTATTGTATTTTATATATATATATATATTTTAAAGTTTCTTAGTGCAAAATAGCAAAATAACTGTTTTACTCTGACCAGTATTTTTACTTTCTAGGACTTTTGGTTTCATGATTGATTAAAGTTCATTTTTGTTTTGGTAATTAAGTTACTATTAAAATGTCTGTATATACAAAAGAAGAGAATATTAAAATGGAATTATCGAGATTGATGTTCTTAATTTTTAATCTCTTTAATTTTTGCATTCTTCACATAAAAGTCAGTCCCTGCTTTAGACTGTGACAGGATATATTGACAGACACCCACAGGAAACTATTAATACGGATTTTTTCCCCCTATGGCTCTTTCTCAGTCATGCCTTCTTAAAATAGGGGGAGAAAGTGATAACATGGATTAGTATCTGTGGCATAAGGATCTAGTGGAAATTTTTCTTCTCAAGATGCAGTGTAGAGACAAGAAAGGAAGTGGGATGTCAAGTTGGACGCTTCAGGATCTGATTCAGATACAGAATATGTAAGTTATTAATTTTCAGTGTTTGAATCTTCATTTCATCACTGACACAAGAGAAAAGGCAAAACCGGAATTATGGGTGAAAGAATTCATACTATGTCATGTACATCCACTGAATTGCGCTACAAAGTTTATTCTTCAAAGCAATTATCCAAAGAATATTGGTTGCACTACTTCAGTGTAAACAAAAGATGTCACTATCAGACACAAAAAGCACTGAGGTAACTAAAGCTCATTCTGAAACCGTTCAGATCTTGCCATTAAGCTTTAATAACGATTATTTTTAGTTTCTTTCTTTCTACGGAGGGAAACCACTGAGGACACTCTGTGAAACTACTTAATCTGAAAAAAAAACCCCAAACCCCTACCCCAAATTCTGTTTTAAAAGTTTCATTTTTTGATAGGAACGCTAATAGAAATACTTCCAAGTTCCTGTAAATGCCCCCACGTTTCACACATCATACCATGTGAAGCTGTTCTTGACCCCCAAAAGATGTGGCTGAATCATTCAACCAAAATGAAAGTAGAAGAATGTGGAGAATAGAAAGTGTGTCAATTGTGAGGACAGAACACAGTATAAAGTGGAACAAAAGGGGAAGTTTCAAAGTAGTAGATATTAGAGAAAAAATTACACCAAATGGAGAGATTTTCTTCTGCCCTCATCCATATTTCAGTGACGTCAAACTAAATGCAGTAGAACAGTGCCTGGTGCAGCATAGATCTCAATTTTCATGATTCCACTGATGTCAAACTCCTATTGACTCTTCAGAAGTAGCATAGGATTCATGTGTTTTATATCAGAATAAGCAACAGGGCAGCATTTTCACAGAAGGTGCATTACTAACAACAAAAATGCATCTGCAGACACAGCCATACCCCTTCCAAAGTCAGTTGGACTGACCCATCCTGTCCTCTTGTTCTGAGTTACTTCCTCCAGAAATATCTTGGGCTGGATATGAAAGTTGTTACATGGGCCAACTCTCCCTGTCCCAGCTTTCTTGAGAGTTTCATCTCTTCTCTCTGCTTCTCAAGTGTGGTAGGGCAGAATGTGGTCCTCATTCTCATTTGAGCTCCCAGAAGTCCAGGCCATTTTCTCAAAACCAGTATTAGGCAGAAATACCAAATCTGCATCCATGATCCTCTTTATCCCATCTTCCACTCCTGACTATGTATCCTCTGCTAGACTACTGAGATTCTTGCACTTATTTTTCAGTCTTTGCTTTTTGTGTCATTTTTTTTCCCTTCTTTCTGAAGGGTGAGCACAAGATTCAGAGAGGAGGTAGTTCATGGGAAGAAAATAGTTGTCCCTCTGTTGGTCCCTTGGGGAATCTTTTCGATGCTCAGTACAACTGGAGACTTGCATTTATTTCCCTGAGTCCTGTCTCTTCTGGGGAACTTCCCCATTTAGGGGGAAATCCACATTCAGCCACAGCTGGGGGAGTCCCAGGTGAGAGGGGTGTAAAGGACCTAGAAATTGCTTCTGAGAAACTAAGACATCCCTGTAGACAATCTTCAGTGCACACCAGTAGATGCAACTGAACTTGGAAGACTTGTAGACTGGAGTCTTAAGCCTACGAGTTGTCCCATAGTGAAACAAGCTGGATCTTGGTCCCACTCCCTGGAAATAATGAGTTTGAGAAGCTGGTGAAAAAGCAAGTTGTGAAAAGTGATGGGAACTTTTGCCCCATAAAGCAGTGGGGAAAAGCTGAGTGAACATGTTGAGATTTCATCAGACGAAAGAAGAGGGAAGGAGGCCTCTGATATTCACAGAATTAAAAAAAAAATGAAGCTTAGGTTTGCTAGTGGGGATGTAGGAATTTCATGTACCAGATTGGGTCACAGGCTGGTGAGACATTATGCAGGGAAGATACCTGTGCCTGTATATGTGTCAATAAATGGGCAGGTACAGTGTGACAGGAACCAGGCTCAGTTGCTTGTGAATATATCTAGAAATCAAACCCATCCTTTCCATACTTATTTCCAGGTCCAATTATGACTACAGATCACTGGGTCATGCTAACTGTGGACATTATCCTATGCTGTGTTTAGGGTGAAAATTTATAGATAAGTTTACCTTCATCTGAGCAGTTTGTTCTGTGAGGACAACTCAGAAAAAGAAGTAATTTTCAACCTATCTCAACCAAACAAAGTTTTTCTGTTTCTTTCACAGGATCTTTAGACCAAAATAAAATTTTCTAGCTGGATGATAATGGAAATGTTAGTGGTTTGAACTTACTATAGATGAAGGATTAGAAAAAGCTCAGTGATTTTTTTTCCCATCTTACAAAAACTATAAGGTAGATAACAGCAGAAGATGTACTAAGAACTAATCAAATGTTGATAAAAATGCTGGTCAATTTTGGATCCTGTAAGAACTTCCCTGAAAGGTGAAAAGCACAAGTTTCTTTTATTTTCCTTACCTTGATACCTCCTTAAATCAGGTATGTCACTCAGCAGAATGTAGAGTTAAATTAAATATATCATACCATACAGCATTTAATGAAAGCAAACTCATTAAATTCAGAAAAAAATCTAAAAGTCAAATTACTTCTGCTTCTTAAGAAGCTAGCAGAATTTCTATTTCCTTAAGCTATTTCTATCATTACCACCTTTTCCTAAATTTTTTACATACGTTTCTGTATAGTAAAGTGGTTACATGGCATATTTATAAATGTTCTTTAGTTACCAATTCACATTTTTATTGTCTGGCAATTTTAGGATATTCCTCTGTAGCCATTTTTTCCAGTTAAACTGTTATAGAATTTCATATATAGATCAAGAATCTTCACAGTTTAAATAAATCTCTACATGCAAAAAGCTTTCATTTTTCTGCTCATGCAACAGCATAGTCACTTCGCTTGGCACTCATATCATATTCCAATAGTGGCATATGCAGACATTATCCTGCAATGCACTAGATGCTGGTTTAAATAAAAAAAAAGGTATTCTAAAATAAATCTGGTCAGATATGAATGTTAGGGAGCTCATCAGAGCTCTTAATTTGTACTGTATTTATTAATTGCTTATTGATTCCCAGGGTTCCCAGAGTGAGCATGTATGTTCTATTGTAGTCATTTTACTTGACTGTGGTGAAATATGGGATGCATCTGTTCTAGTAAGTAAATAAGATTAAACTAAATAACTTGATACACAATTATTTGAAATGTGCAAACATTTATAAGTCTTGCCCAGAGTACTTTAGAAGTAAATTTTATTTGGAAAATGTGTAATTTACAGAAGGATTATAGTATTTAGGAACTCTGTACAGAACCATACAATGATACAAGGACAAGATATTATTAATTTGCATATAATTCTATTAAAATTAGAATTTTTACTCAGGTACAATAAACCCCTTTGTTGTCAAGGTGATTCTCTCCTCTTAGAGTTTATAATCTAAGAGTAACCCAAAAACATAACAGTGGAACACAGTCTGGTAAGGAAATGGAACTTCAATTATCTCACTGTTAGTGTAATTAGGACCTACAATTGTTGTAATGGACCATTTGACAGGGAAACATAAAGGCACACGTAGGCAGAATAAAAGAAAAAACCAAAGGTGTAGATCTCAAAATGTGACAGGTGGCTGTGTAACAAGATTTTGAAAAAACCTCTCATACTCAGCATTTCAATAGGAAACGCGCAGTCAGTAGATTGGGGTCTAGACTACAAACAGAAAACTGGTTGCGTTAAATTTCACATGATTTTAAAAAGCAAGGATAAGAGGTGTCTCAAAAATGAGATGAAATAAAAAATCTTGTTGTAGAAAGTGTGTCTTTGCTGAAACACTTACATGGTGCAAGACTGTGTAGCCAAAGCTAGGAGAAGCAATTACTGGGGGAGAATGATTAACCATATTAAGCTTCCACTGATGGTTATACACCCAGAGTGAGCTGTTGGAAAGCCAGGCTGAGTTGTGAGCTTGGCTAAAATGATTCACATCTAGAGTGGAAATGTGGACCTGTAAGTTATGTGTATGAAGTTGTTAAGTGAACCAGGGGACTATGCAGAGGTGAGGGGCATAAGAAGAGAAGGGAATCAAACCCAGGATTTGATAGAACACCCCATCCTCCTTGCAGTGCTGGGGTGGAATGAAGATGCCTCCAAAGAGCTTTGTGAGCTGTTATGGAGGGTGGAGGAGAATCAGGAGTGAATGGAGACCCTGAAGCCAATGAGTGTGAAATTTTCAAAAATTATGTAGTTTTACCAGGAGCAACCAGCAGACCAAGAGGAGTAAGCCTGCAGTGCTAGAAGTGCAAGCTGCAGTTAAGAAGTCACTAGAGACTATGATGAAAACAGTTTAGTTGAACTCAATTACCAGGAACTGAACTGGTGGAGGCCTGAGATGTAATTTAAAAAGCCAGCTCTAGACAATGTGCTTACAGGTGCCATGTGCAACATACCTGGAGTATCCAAAATCATCAGTTAGGTTGCATTTGCTAAGTAGAGACCCTGTTACAAAATAATTCTGAAAGAAAGAGTTCTTCCATATTTCAAGTATAAAGCCTGCAAAAAATAGCTGTAGCTACTTAAGGGAGAACACTGGTACTGTAGGATGAATTAGTTGAAAGAAATGAAAGTGTGATAAGGAATAAAAACTGAGTGTATGGTTTGGAAATAAACAAACCCCACCCAGCACAAAAAACCTCACTGATGCAATGTAAACTGATCAAAACAAAACCAAACTAATAATGGCACATAGTGAAAAGAAAGAAAAATAACAGAGATATTGGAAAGTAACAACTAGAAATAATTGACAGAGTTCAGAAAACAAAACACCTTTAAAATCAACAGGAAAAGCTTTGTTTACAGTGCACTGATTTCAAAGAGAAAAATATGCTCCTCATATTTCTGCCAATGTCCTATATGTGAATATTTGCCATAATTTTAGGCATTTTGCTTTATTGAGAAAAATTATATTTATCTGCTTCCTAATGAATCTTATTCCAACAGAGATGAGACAGAAAAATCTGTAGAAGTAGCAGAATTAAGAATAGAATATAATAAAGGTTATTTGTGTTGGGAGGCAAAACAGGCAGACAAGAAAATCTTAGAATAAGAGAGGGGGAGAGATGTAAGGAAGTGCAAAAGAGACCAGGAGCTGGAATAGGAAAGGATCATGATGCAAGAAAAGATGTTAAATGAGGAAAGCAGACAAAAATGTATACTTGTGAGGTGAAAAGAAGGAGAAAGCCAAAGAAAATGCATGAGCAATTGAAGGCAAGCTGAAGAGAGGAGGAAAATCACAGTATATTTAACCAGTTATCACTGGAAAGAAATTGATGGCTTCTGGTATGATTTAGTAGATATTCTGTGACATCCTGAAGGTTCTCAACCAGGAAAGACACTCATTATATTACACACTAAATAGCTGTAGGACTAATTTTAACAGTTTTTCCTGCTGGGCCTTTTTTGTGTGAAATAAATTTATTTTCCCAAGTATCTTCTTTCTGATCACAAATTCCAGCTCTGACTTTACATTTGCCTTTTTGTTTTATTAATACTTTTTTCAGGTGAGAAAGGTGGTTAAAAGCATTTACTTTGTTCTGGATTATTTGTTCACTCTCCACATCTCGCTTTATGAACCTACTCTCTTCTATTAGAAAGTTCTTCTCGTGACCAATACTGAATAAGTGATATTTCTACACAGAAACATAGGAAAGCTACCTTTCATATTTTCTTTCTAAAATAGTATCAAGAAGCTGCTTTCACTGTAAGTTCAGTTTTCTTCAGTCCTATTAATTCTGTCTTCATTGCCTGTGGTGGAAGATCAATTTTTTTCTTCCTTATTCAGACTAAAAGTCTTCTGGAAACCACCAGATTTGTATGAATGTGGTCTGTATCTCAGATACAGAGGTAACATTTTAGAACGAGCTTCAAGACTAAAGGGATAGATCTGAATGGTGAAATGAAACTTGGGAGTACTTGGAACATCGCAAGACAACAAAACAAAGTCAAGTATTTTAGGTTCTAATTGGAATGCACCCAAAACTAGAAAATGTTTCAGTCAGGAGCAAAGGGTGAGAAAGGCTTTGGGAAGTTCCAGCAAAAGCTGAGATTTGATTAAAGCTAATTTTGAAGTTCCCCCACCCACATATGTCACCTGATATTCAAAAATACTCTCAGAAAACAGAAACTGTATGGAAGATTTTAGTTTCAGCTGCATTTCCTAGCCTAAGTTACAGGACTAAGGTGAAATGACAGAAGTTCATTTCTCTCTCTTCAGAACTCTCATTTATTTTCTTAGAAAGTAGAATATCTTCTGAAAGGCTGCAGTATTAGAAAAGATGCATTGCTTAAAAGGCTGCCCTTTAAAAGCTGAAGCAGTACAACCTGTTGGTGGTGTTTTGTTGTTTGGGGTTTTTTTTGGTGGGGTTTTTTTTTGTTTTGTTTTGTTTTTAAATTTCTGTTTAAATCTCTCCACTCATTCAAAAGAGTGGATATCTAGTTATGCCTTGGAAATATAAAATATATTCCTTGCTGGAAAGATGTTAAGATTGTCATACCCAGAAGAAGGTTAAGAGGGCAAAAACAGTGTTATGCCTGTTTTTCTGAGGTGCAGTTTTTAGCTTTTGATTATGTTTACCCTTTAGACTTCAATAGGTAAATGGATACCAAAGGCAGGTTTAAATAAAGAACTTTCAAAATGTAAATCAGATGTCTCAAAGTCTTCATGTATTCCAGCTGAAGCTAATTCATATGAAGCTCTGCACTGTGGACCTACTGAAATGCAGGAAACAGCACCAAGTGTTATGAATCTTAAATCCGCTACCTTTGCAACCACCCTTCCTCTCATCCAATAGTAAAGATGTGACATGAGAATTAGAAGAAGAGCTAAGACCATGGTATTAATCTTAATTTTAGTTTATAGAAATTAGCTTTTTTTAAAATTGTCTGAGAAGATTAAGTCTTTTAACAAGGGAAAAAAACAAATGGAAAGCAAAAAGAAAAATCTGTGAAACTGTAGAATATCTCAAGTGAGTCACCAAAAAGTGCAGAAAAACCCCAGCCAAATAACCCCCACAAAATGATGTGCAGTAGATGTAATACTAATATAAAGCTCACATATCTGGAACCCTGTTTTAGGTCCCTCATTACTGGACGGGAGGGATGAGTGTAAGAGATTTGATGTACAAAGAAACAGCAATATTTAGATACAGCTTGAATATGTAGCCTTTAAAAGTTGGATAAGAAAAAGATGGTACCTAACACTGAGACTGAACTTGAGGATTTTATAAGAAAGGCTTGAAGTTCTGTCTGTGCTGTCTTTAAGCCAATGGCTGGACACTCTGAGAAAATACTGAAACAGGGTATTTATTAGGAAGGCAGAGGGAAGGTCCAGGAAAAAACAATTGTGAAAGGCCAAGGCTAGCAGGAGAGAGATACAATAGCTGCATTTTTATGTGAGATCTCCCAGAGCAGTGGGTGGCACATGGGAAAAAAATCAGAATCATTGAGTCCAAGACTTAACTGAAGTTGGAAGGGATCTCTGGAGGTCACATAGTCCAAGCTCCTCCTCAAAACAGGAAGCATGTCACAAACAGATCAGGTTGCTCAGGCCTTGCTCAGCTGGGTTTTGGTTGCACACAGTCTCTCTGGGCACCTGTTCAAGCACTTAACCACCCTCCCTATGACCAGGCATGAAACTCCAGAAGACTGTGTAGGATGTTGGAGAATGGTACAATCACTAATTTTAAACGGATGATTTCAGCAATAGGACAAAGTGCCAGGAGTTGTCAGTGAATGAGGTTTCAGAAACGACAGGTCAAAAACAATTTTGTATAAGCCCTTGAAGTGTGGCACAGAAAGAGCTGGGACTTTTCTAAGAGGCTCCTATGAGCACTAGGGATAAGAAAACTTAAAATTTATTTTAATTGGTAGACAGACAGTTAATTCTTATGTGTCTTTGAAGATGTTGTCCCTTTCAATGGTTGGCATCCACATTTCTAAACCAGGCTTTTGTCCCCATTTTTCTGATATGTTCATGGTCAGATACCTTCCCCAATGTTTAAAAAATTCTGGGGAAGCAGAGGCAGAATTAAAAAGAAAGATTTAATTGGCCAAATGCTTTCAGGAGCAGGTCTTCTTTTGGAGGTTCTTTTTGGCCCAATACAAGATGAAATGCTTTATAGTGCACAACCATCACTCAAACTCAAGGTCAATAAAAATACTGTCACTTTTGTTGAAAGCGGAGTTAGGCTTACACTTTGCGGTTTTGAAAATTCTACCCATAGATGACAATTGAAACTACTCAGAGTATTAACTGTGATGGAAAAAATGCATAAGTAATAATATTTGAGACTGAGAGTTATATTGCACAACTAGTAATGCCGTGTACTTGCATAGGTGCTAGATCAGCTCAGTTTTCTCACCTCCATGCCACAGGCAGTCTGACACCCAAGGCAAGGCAGAGCTACTGTATTACCAAAAGGGTGTCTCAAGGAGCCACAAAATCATGAAACAATAGCTTCAATGTCACAGGCATACAACAAGCTTGCAAAGCATGCATCAGGCTTACAGCTAAACAGTACCCTGGATGTTTATTCAACTGCTGAGTAAAATTTCAGGTCCTAGAGAGAGACATGCACCTTGTCTGTATTTAGATTACCTTCTGGAGTATACATTAGTTCCTCACAAGTTTGTGCATCTAGGCTTCACTGCCAAAATGCCAGTGAGTGTAGCTGTGAGGTGAAAGTCCAGTCAAGCTGGTGTTTGGATGCAGCTAAGGATGGTACCTGATCTCAGGAACTGAATAATTTTCTTCTGTTTCTTAATCTTGAAGTAGCTCCAAAGCCTGTCTTTCATTTCCAAGAAGTGTAGTGCTTCTGACTTTGCTGCTGCCCATGAAACTGTCATAATTTCTCCTGCATTTTTGCTGAAAGTGCAACCTTCTCACTTGTCAGCCACCAAACTAACATCACGAGAGGGTCACTGAAGGCTCACTAAAAAGAGATCTGTGTCTAAAGCCAAGAAGAGCCAAAGGCCAGTTTAAGTCTGACACTGTTCTGAAGTCATCATGGAAGAATTCCACCTTCTGTAGGAACAGCTGTCATCATCACTTGTGCTGAAGAAGGGGTTTTCCCCTGATTTTACCTCTCTGCAGCTAGGTGACCAACTAAAGGAGGTGATATTTGATTCAGTTCTGCATGAAAAAGTTCAGGCTTTTGCAGCAAGGACTTTCACGCCTTGACTCAATGTATACAGGACCACTCCCTTTGTATCACATTATATTTCAGTCACTCTGCACGTGGTGAGTTTGCATAGAAAATATTAAGGGATATAATATGATATTCTGAAGAAAATTTTCAAGAAGGAAAGAAGCCATCACAAACTTTAGAGATCTAGCTGGATTTATGTTATCAGACTGCCAAAACAGGGTAGACTTTCTCCCACATAGGCAGAAAACCTGTATACAAAATACAAAAGCTGTTGTATTGAGTGATGATTCATCACTGCAACAGAAATTGACATGCAAACAAATTTACACTTTTTTTCTCATTTCACATGGGCAGAGGAAAACAACTTCTTAATTTTAAAAATTAGCATAAAGGCTTTCAGTAGAGAATCAAGTATGCATTGAAGGTGCCAGACTGCCAAGTGCACCAGAAGGAGCACAGAGGCTGAAATCCTCCCTGTAACCACAGAAAGGCTCACAGAGGCAGCAGCAGTGTACACTTGCCAAACACAGGCATATTGCATAACAGCAATCTTGTTCTAAGGGTATAATACTTTCTATCTCTCCCTTCCTTCTTCTCTAGTACTAGAAATGGTTGAGTGATCTCTTCTATGTCAGCAGTTTGCTGGAAACCTTTCAGACTTAGGGGCAAGTGATACAGCTCTGCTGATTTCAGTCAGTGTTGCACTTGATGGACTGGAACTGGCTGATTGTCACCTTTTGGTTTCTAATAAAACATTAACTACACTGGGAGTTTTTGAACACAGAGTCATACAGTAATTTGATTTGACTCAGCAAAAACAACTCTTTTTATGAACGTTCTATTTTGGATTCCTTTTACAGGCAGAGAGGCACTGAATATGCAGCATGGGCAGCATGACATAGCTCCTGTTCCTCAATAATTGGTGCTTTGCCCTGTTCTGTTTCCTGATGAACTGCTCAAAAAATTATTTCCTGTCATTTGTGCTCTAAAATTATCCCCACCGTTGGAATGAATAAATCAAAAGAGATCTGCTTGTTTCAGAGAGCATCCTGCTGCTCCATAGACTGTCCACCAAAATGTCAAATGGAAACACTTCTGTTGGATCACTCCCATGGGTGTCAGGTGTGTATAAGTGGAGGAGGCTTCAGAAAGGAGAGGACAGAACAGTCAGGGAGTGGAACAGCTGTTATCTTTTGTGAGAACTGTTTGTCCCTTCAGCTTTCTGGGATTGTTGCTTCAACCAGTATAAGATATTGCCACCAGCTCTGCTGCTCAGCTGCGAAGTGTATCGCATGTAGCAGAGATAGAGTCTGGGGAAAATCAGATCAGCATCTACCTATGCCAAGGAACATGTAGCTTTCATTACATCTTCCACCAGCCCTCCTCCTTCCTGCAGCCTTTCTTCTGAATACAGCAACACACAAAGAGACATGGAGAAAAGTTAACTTGCTCATCTCTCTGTGTTGCTTCTCTGCTTCCTATACTGAAGGATGCAACATATTTGACTAATATAGATGCAAATGCACCTGTCGTAATCCTGCTGACCCCAAGGTGTGGAACGAAGGTGAATCTGGTGAAGATGTTTAGATTCATGCATCGTATTTGTAAACTTCTTCAGGTTTGGAAAATCTGTGTTTTTTCTTTAGCTCTGTCTTTCCAGGCATGTTTTCTGGTCATTGAATCTCAGGGAGACTTCCAGGAAAAGGGACTCTGTGGTCCACCTGCCTGAGCTAATTTTTCAAAGCAGTTTTGTTCTAGCAGCTTTTGACTCCATTATTTCTTTCTTACTGTGATATTTTATACTCAACTCTGCAGAAAACCTGATGCCATTAAGCCAGAGCCATCCTATTGTTCTGCAGTGCTTCTAATTTGCATGGAAAATTATTCATGTTAATAACTTCCCATTGTTCACGTCTTATCTTCCTAAGTCATGTCAGAGAGCTACACAATGCAAGCCCTGCTGTCACAAGGTTTCTGTACACCTAAAGGCATGAAGCGATTTGCCTTCAGTGAATTCAGATGAATTAAAGTTTTTAGGGACTTATGTAAAATCAGGCAGAATTCTTAAGATTTTCTTAATTTCTCCTCAGGTCACATTATCCACCTCTGCCTCTGCTAGCAGTCTTTGACCCAAATACTCCTGCCTGTGCTACTGCTGAGTCTTGTGTCTCAGAGGGAGGCCACCTCTTGTGCTGCTGCAATGGGAGGTGTTCAGCTCACAGTGCAAGGCAAAGGTACTTTCTCAGCTGTCATCAAGTTAAGGTATTGATGTCACTTGAATGCAGCAAACAATATTTGGCCTACCCTTGCATTCACTGCAAAGGGGTTTGCCTGTTTCTACAAACCATAATTGTTGGTCAAGTGAAGTTAACAGGGCTTTAAGTTTATCACCCTTTTTCCATATTTGCACACGTAAGGTAATTCTCCAGATAAAAAATAATGAGTTTTAGCAGTTAGGTTCATAAGTATGTTTTCTTAATCTTCAAAAACTGCTGACATGCTCATATTACAGTAAAAAGATGCTCATAATCCAAACTACAGAACTACACCGATAAAAGATGCAGTATCTCGTACATAATCACAGAAAACTCAAACATGTTTTTAGAATATAGGGGAGTGCTTTAAAAAACATCAAAGCATCTTTTCAGTTGCTGTTTAAAACCACTCTTGTTTCTCAGTTTTTAAGCACTATCACTCAGCACTGGTTTTGCTTCCTAATGTTGATTTACTTTGAGGTGAACCTTTGTTTCACAAACTTTGTGAAACGCACCTGTTTGAACACTTTGGCAATATGGAGCAAACCTGAAAATGGCTCAGTATCTATTATTTCATAACTGAAACCCAGCCAGGTTTCTTTTGTATTTTAGTATAATATTGTAAGCCACACAGGAAACCCACCTTCATTTCTATAGTGATTTAGTGTAGAATATTTGTTCAGATATTATCAACCATCTAATACATTAAAATTACTCAGTGTTGGCACCACTCCCAAATACAAGGCCATGTACATGTATTATAGCTCTACTCGCATATTAAGAGTATAAACTGAGTTTCATTTTCTGACAGATGACAAATAAAGTAACCATCAAAGCAGGTGGAATAATAATAAAATGAAAAAAGACACTGTAAAATTTCCTGAATGTCTTCTTTCACTATTTAAAAAAGATAGGTCAAGTGAATCTTGTATGAGAAATGATGCTCCTTTTCCTAAATCAGTGACTAAGCTACTCTGACTTCACTGGCAGCATAAACTGCTCCTGTTAGGTAAAAATGCAAACCCTGACACTGCCTTCGTGGACTTTAGCACAAACTTGCAATAACCCTACCCAAGCGTAACTGGAGATTGTGTATTGCATTCCCTCCCAGTGTGTTTGACTCTTCCTGAACAGAGTACAATTGTTCACTATGAGGAGACAAATGTATTCTTGCTTACAAAACTTGGTTCAAAGAAATGAGTAAATGAAAAAAAACCTTAGTAATTCTACTAATAACCTGAACATTCAGTCTACATTATCAGCACTGCCAGATGGATTTCAGTGGAAATATGCTGCCTTTTCACAACTAGTGCCCTGGAAGACTACACCATTTTGTCAGGTTAAGGAGGAGTTTAAACATAAGAAGGCTAAAACCTTTCTGGTCCCAAAGACAAATACTTCTCCTTGCTCTCCACCATTCTCCCTATTCCAATTTCCCCCAGCATTTGTACAATGGCATTTTTCAGAATTTTTTTCACAGGATTCTTCAAACCTCAGAAGGTTTATTAAAAAGACATAGTTTGAAGGAAGATCCTTTTGTGAATTAGTAATGGGTTAGAGGATGAAAAACAAAGGTAGGAGCTACTGATAATTTTTTACAATTAAAGGAATTTTCAAAAAGGCAAGCACAGGAGATCAAGACAGGTCTGGCTTTGACCAACACATCCACAAATGGGCTGGAAAAAGATGGTGGATAGCCAAAATAGCTAATGATACAAAGCTGTTTCTAACAGTCAAACCCAAAATCTGACTGAGAAAGTAACACAGGGACCTTACAATATCAACTGACTGAGTAGTAAAATGGCAGAAAAATACAATGCTGATAAATACAAAATGTGAGCATATGTGAAAAATACAGCCCTAATAAAAGGAGCCCTAGTAACTGCTTCTGAATGAGCAGTTGTCGCTTGAGAAAGATCTTGCAGTCACTGAAAATGTTATCACAAAAACACCAGCTTAACTTTCAGTCCAGGGAGTGGGTGTGCCCTTGGCTTGCAAACTTGACCTGCTGGTTGCCAGAAACTGGAAGATGTAAAAGAGGAAGGAACCCTCTGTACTCACCCTGTTTCTCATAGTTATCCACTACTTGCCACTGCTGAGAGAAGATGGAGCTGTACAGATTTTTGCTGTGGCTTGGAATAGCTGCTCTTACACCCTTATGTCAAACAAACAGTTTGAGAGAGTAGATCTAACCTGGAGTCACAAAGGAAAGTGAAACCATAGAGGTACACAACCTGAGAACCAATGTCTCAAGTTCCAGACAAAGGATCAAAGCATCAGAACAAACAAAAAAGCCTCAGAGGAGACCACAAGGAGACCCTGGATTAACCCTTGCCACCTTAGAAGCTTACTGGGTGTTCTGGTGCTTTAGCACACGGACTGACTGACAGTCCAAAATACCACAATAAAACATCACAGTAACCCTTGAAGAGTTCAGAGACTGACGTAGCAATGTCTCCTGCAACTGCAAGGTGTCCAGCAGATGCAAAAAGAGACACACATTGGCTTAGGGAGCAGAGTGTAAGCAGGGAAAAGAGTATCAGCAGTTCTAGCAGTTTTTCTCTTGGAAGGAGGCACTGAAAAGAAGACCAGTGAACTGACCAAGATTGAAAAGAAGACCAATGAACTGCCAACCTGAAAGCAAGAAGTAGCCACCCCAGACTAGTAATGCTTCTGTGACACAGCTTTACTGATGGCTGTGCCGGTAATGCCAGACAAAACATATTAGATATTATAATATCTGAAAATATCTTTGGTTTAATGACTCTGAATTTACACCATGTGCAGTGGAACACAGCTTTACATATCAACATCAGGTGTCCATCTGTACTTAACTGGGTCACATCAGTGGGATGGTTTGTCAGCAGTGGATACTTTCCTCAGGAGACACAGTGCTCAGCAGGGTATGTTAGAAGAACAGGGATTTTCAAACAGCAGAATTTGAAGTCCTGACATTGTTACTGCTTCCTGAGCTTGGCATGATTCACATCCACAAAGATGCTTAACCATTGCTGAAAGTAGTTGCCAACATACTGATCCAGGGTGTCTCAGATGGCCATACACTTGGAGAGAAAACATATTTTTAACTATAACTTGCAGAAGGCAGGAAGGCAAGGGTCACTGAGTTTGCTGCTTAACCTGAGAACACCTTAAGGGTTTACACCTACACACTCCAAGGTGGAGGCAGGTTTCTTGGCTGTAAGCATGCCCTGTGCTCTGCTTCCCACACACCTCTTGTTCCCAGCTGTGCTACACACCACTCCCAGACAGCACAACGAAGTGTCCTGGACATGCTGAATCACAGATGCACTGGAGCCAGAATTTTTAGGTAACCATGTAGCTTGGAAGCAACTCTGGAGAAACGCTGCTGACACAGATAACTGCAACAGGCTAAAATAATGAAACCAAGTGAAAACTCTGCAAGAAAAATCAAATACTTAATGCTGCATGATAACACTCTTGTATCAAGAGTGAGCCACAAAAGCAACAGTGCAAGGGCCTCACTGGGTAACTGAATGTTCTTGGAGAATGTGATCACATAACTATTTATATTAGTTTTTCATATGTGGTATTTAAGGGCTATTATCTAAAATTTTGGCCAAGAAAACATAATGTAGAATTGAGAACTGTTTTCAATTTTTCAAACACAGGAGTTCTTAAGACAAATCCCATTAGGAGAAGTTATTGGGAAAATGCCATTAAAATAAAGATCTCTGTCCCGCATTTTGCCTGGAGGCAGGCCCTGATTACTGAATACCATACTCTACAATGAGTATCATGTGATGATGGAGGGATGGGGAATTATCTCCTGGCATTGACCACAGTTTTTGTGCACTCGATTCAAAGATTTCTGCTGATTTTGGGGGAGTCAGGCCCTAATGCCTCTCAACTAAGTTTCAGTGGGAAGATCAGAAACAGACCTCTTTCTACTCTGAAGTGTTTTCATGGACCTCACAAGAGGAGTCCAATGGCTATAATAGTCGGGGGGGCTCCTGCATAGAGGTGTTGTGAAGGCTCTGTTGTGTTTCTCTAGGATTATATGTACATGGCCTGGAAGTAGAGGTTAGGCTATTAGAACATTATTTTTCCATTTGAGGACACTCTGACGTGTGCCCAGAGAGAGGAATACATGCTTAACTTATCAAGGGAATGCATTTGGATATTTTCACTCACACTCAGCAATGGACTATTCTTAGTAACTAACAATATGCATGTGCCTTGCAGCATGCTCTTTGATAGCCTTGTTTCTATTCCTTAGGGATCTAAGATTTTACTGTATTTCCAAAGAATCCTGGAGTAAAAAAAAAAAATTGTCTTTTTCTTTTTATACCATGGCAGTTTCCTGCAGTGAAATACGAACAGCTGATGCTAAGACCACTTTCTTTCTTATAAACACATTTGAGGTAAAGCGTCAGGTTGACCTGATAAATATGTGCAAGGCAAAGCAGTACAAATGCAGAGTTAAAACTGCCTGCTATGAATGTTAAAGAAATTATGTATTTTTTAGCCACTTACTGAAATCAAAATTTTCAAGGGCTATTATTTTTTCTATCTCTATTTTCTAAATATTTAAACCAAGCATCCCACAGCACTCCCAGTATCTGCACGTCATTTGCAATCCCTTGCGAGTTTTAAGGTGGTTTAATTTGTTTCAAAGCCTGAAGTACATGCAAACAAAATTAGCTGCTGGCAGGCTTAGAGACACAGAAGTGGAGTAATTTGGTACATGGTTGCCATGGCAGCTAACCTACATCTAAATTACCCTACATGCTTTTCTCAGCCATTCTCTGGCATTGTTCCTTCTGTCTGAATTGTTGGTTCCCCTTTTTTTTTTTTTTTTTTTTAAGCCCTGCCTTCCGCAAAGCCCTTCTTTGTGCCACTTCAGTCTCATCTGCTGGCTCAGCCCTCACATCTTGGCATACTCTACAAGCTGCTGATATTATCCATTAATGGAAAGGGGAAGCAAGAGGAGTACAAGGCAGAGTTGTAGTCTTCCAGCTACTCTGCCTGTTGAGAACAGCTTCCTGAAAGCTGATTTTCACTGAAGTAAACCACAGTGGTAATTCCCCTCATTTTCAGGTCTTAAAGCTTGCTGCAAAATCATTGATTTTGATGAAGCTGTTGCAGATTCACAGAGATACAGTAAAAGCCAAATTTGACCTTAAGACAGTGAATTTATCAAATGATTAATGAACTTTGGTCCGACGCTACATGGCAGTAAATCAAGGTGTTATCTCTTCTATCCAGAGAAAACATGTTTTGAAATGCTTTGGCAATGTTTATTACCAAGTAGAAATATTAAAAGAAAGGGCATGAGTCCTCCAAGGTCTTTCCCTACCATTGATCTCCCTCTCAGCAGTTAGAAAACAAGCCCAGTGCTACTTATGAATGTTAAAGTTTTGTTATTTATTTCTGATGAAACAGTTCCTTTCTGTCAAATTGCTCCGTTTCAGAGGAAAACCATCCCACTGGCTATTTCTGACTAACCATCCTTTTTATCTCCCTTCTTGCCACCTCTGAGAATTAAGTCGTGAGGCTGCTTCCCAAGAACCCAGCCCAGGTCTTATCAGTTCCTGACAGATCACGGATAGCTGACATGTTTTCTGCCTATGGCTGCATATGACCTTAGAGTTTAGAGAAAGTGAGATCAGAAGATAAGAAGTAGAGAGCATTTACTTTTTTTTTAACAGTAAACTCAACATACTGTCAAAGCAGAAGTTTTGTGGAATTTTTAAGAAGGTTCAGTTTCGTTATCAGTTTGGTTGGCTGTTTGTTTTCAGGCAATTGCCTAGAATACGGACACTGCTGTTGAAGATTTGGCATTGGCAGATACATTTGTGTGTGAAGTCAAGAAGTGGGGATTACTCAATTTATGATCCTCATATCACAAAGAAGTAGGAAAATCCCTGGATTTGTGGGATTACAGGCAATGCTAAAGTGATCTCTTTTCAGGGATACTGACTGAAGACTATGACATTCAGCAAGAGCTTTTTGCTTTTTTCTGTGTTAATTTATTCAGTCATCTCAGGATATCTTTCTTTTTAAAATGAACTTTCAAAATATTTAAAACCATGCAGATACTAAGCACAAAGAATAACAGAGGTAACAATGAATCTTGAGAAGTGACAATGAATAAACATTGTATGATGATTTAGGTTTACTGAAGACCTGCCCCCACAAATGCATTCTGCGGTATTTTATTAAACAATTGGCTGAAGAACTAAAACAATCACTTTTTGGAATAACTGGGCAAGAGAGCAGGTCTGGCAGCAGTATCAGGATTCCCCCTGTAGATCTGTGGAGAGGCAAATGATATACTATACACAAGGGTAAATGTTTAAGAGAGAAGTGGATTTCCTTTCACTGCTTTTTAATTTTGGTATATTATATTCTTTCACTCTAGTTTTTGCTCTTTCACTGTAAAACGTTGCATGGATGCAATAAAAGTTTAATATAGGAAAACACTGCAGGTTGAAGTAGGCATCCTGAAGAGAGTCACAAAACTTGAAATTAAGACAGAGGATCACCACTCCCATTTGGAAGAATGAGGATGTTTAACACTTCCTATTCAGAAAAATGTCAGATACTGAGTTAGATATACTCATATTACATCTGTATTGCCTAATATAATAATTTCACATGAACTTCCCATGCACAGTACTTTTCCAAGGCTCTTTGAAAAAAGGTCAGAAATATTGTTATTTAGGTTTTTCAGATAAGGGAACTGAGTTATGGGGAAGTAAATTGACAAACCCAGGCTTCCAGCCAATTGACAAGGCCTTCCATTTATCGTGACCCTCTTAGCACAACACAGATCCCTGCTGTTATTATGGATATTATTTACTTTTTCTTCTTCTTGCCAGAATTTCTGACAACTTTCACTTTGGGGATACAATGTGTTTAGCAGTTATTATGGCAAGCCATGATTCATACTGTTTGGACCTCATTCATATTTTGTGTGGCATGAATAAAGTAAATTACATTCTGGAGAGCTTTGCCAATTAAATATTAAAGCCAATATCTGCCATAAAGCTCACTGCTGTGCTTTTCAGCAGTAGGGAGAGAGAAGGTAGAAGGGCAGCACATTAAATCTGATGGCTATTCCTCCTGGCCAGAGAGAGGAATAGAGAGAGTGCTCTGATGTTTTTGAGGCCGATGATGACACGATACAGCCCCCAAACTCTGTTGAGCCACACGGAGGGAGAGGTTCAGGAATCATTCTCCATCTTTTTATGTACCTCAACTTATCTTCTGTTGGCTTTCAGACATGCCATTGGCTTCTGTGGGAACAGCATCAGCTCTTCATCAGGCTGGTCCTGATCCCTGTCTCTGTGTGCACTGATCTGACCCCACGGGAAGTGGGGGTCTTATGACTCTTCAGCTTTCTACAGGGTTCATACTCTGAATTAGTTTGGTCTTGGGTCAGACAGGTGTCAAGGGTTGCCTAAGGAAAGGGGAACAGAGGTGCTGTCAAGGGTAGCATGAGGATGCCAATGTTTGATTGCAGCTGGAGGTTGTGAAATTGTTCCCTTGGAGTTTGCTTGTACTGGCAACTGCTGACACTACGTAAGAGTCCCCTGTCACTAATCTATCCTTTACAGAGTTCATCAATCCATTATTTCATACCTGGCCTTGCTGCCCATTTGCTTTACCATGTTCTCCATCTTTCACCCTTTCACTGGACCGTGCTGGACTGCAGATGCCCCTGACCTGCCTAGTCCTACCAAGGTGTGCCCAAAAAATGACACCTTCACTTTTTACACCCATCTACCACTGACACAGGTGTGAGTGCACAGGGAATCTGATGGTGGCACACAGCAGCATCCTCGTTTTGTCTTACACTTGAGCTACTAAGGATTTCAGGTTTTTTAGGCAGTGTTACTGCACTTGTTATTCGGAGAGACCTTATGCAGTATCCTGTATATTTGAACCGTGTATATCCCCTATCAAATTAACTCTTGGGATAAAATTTCCTTCACTAACCACCAGATCCCCACCACCACACCGCAAAAACCCACGGGCAGAGGGATGCGGCTCTATCACGTCACGCTTAACTGTGCATTAGGGAGCAAACCGTGAGGGTGGAAGTAGTGAGCATGGCTTTGAAACCACGCCTGCCACGGCTCAGAGAAAAGCATCCTTCCCTGCCTGAGGAAGATGGTTGGACCAGGCAGCCTCCAGAAACGTCTTCCCATCTCAGACACTATCATCTGGCGATGTTTGTTTCAAACTATTGCTCTCTCCTGTGTGTCTCTTTGAGTTAAAGACATGAATGTCCTTTGTCTGCCTAGGCTCCCAGCTTGCCCGCACGTGGTTGGGATGACAGAGCAGGGGCCACCGCAGGTGCCGTAACAGGGCACAGGCGGCCGGGCGAGGCTCTGCTTCACGCCTGGGCACTGGCACACCGGAGCGGCACGGGCTGGGAGCGGGCGGCTGTGGCAGTAGCCCAAGGCCTGGTGCCTCCTGCCAGAGTCCTTTCGTAGCCGAAACCAAACGGGTTTCGGGATGGCAGAGGCGAGCGGGCAGCACCTGCCCGCTCCCGCACCGCATGCCGCAGCCCTGCCCTCCCTGGGCGCACCGGCAGCGGGCGGTCCGTGCCGAGGAGCGACCCACACGAGCCAGAGCCAGCTATGCCGCCCCTCCGCCACCGCGGCCGGCGCTTATTCATCCTCCCCGGAACGCCCGCCGGGCGCCGCCGGGCGCGGCAGGTGGGGCAGGTCTGCGGCGCGGGTGTCACTGGGACACGTAGTTCCTTAGAGCAGGCGGCGGCGGCGCGGCGCGGCGGCGCGGACTACAAGCCCCAGGGCGGCCCGCGGGGGCCGCACCGGGTGTGAGGCGGTGGCGGCGGGAGGTGGTTCCTGGCAGCGCGGCCCCGCGGCTCTCGCCGCTCCCGGGGGCGGCCGAGCGGAAACCCGCCCCTAGCCGCCGTGCATCCAGGAGGGTGACGGCCGCGGCCAGGGCGAGAGGGATGCGCCTCGCCCTGTGCGACAGCGGCGAGCAGCGGCCGCCCTTAATTAGCAATTAGCCCGTCCCCAGTCCCCTCTCGGCAAGCACTATCTCATGCACGCCGACCCGCCGCTGGCAGCAGCGGCCGACGGCTTCTCCCGCGGTGTTGGCGTGCGGGTCGCTTAAGCCATGGGGAATGGGATGAACAAGGTAACCCCGCTCGTCGTTGTCGCCGTGTGCGAGTGCATGTGCGCGGGCCAGCGCAGCGGCGCCGGGGGTGGCGGTCCCTCCCAGCCTCGGGGTCGGCGGCATGCCGCGGCGTCCCCGCCTTTGTCTCGCCCCTGCGCCGCGGGCACCCACTCCAGGAACAAAGGCCAGGACAAGAGGGCCTTTCCCTTCGGTTTTGGGGGTCCCCCGCCTCGGGGCGAGGGCGGAGGGACAGCGACAGAGACCGCGGCCGCGCCGCTCCCTCGGGGCGCGCCGCCTCCTCCTCCCCAGCCGCAGCGCGGGCGGGCGGGCGAGAGGGGGGCCCTGGTTTCGATGGTGTGCCTGGGCTTCCCCTTCCCGGGCGAAGCGAGTTCCCGGCGGTCGGCGAGGGCCGCCGTGCCCCCGGCGCCGGGGTTCAGCGCCCGCTCTCTGTCCCCCAGTCCTGGGGGCTGCCGCGGGGCACAGCCGGCACCCCCTGACCTGCGGCAGGACCCGGGGCTGGGGCTGTCAGCGAGCGCGGCACTGAAGCGTGTCACTTGGCCAAAGCTCGCTCCGCTCCCAAGACGCGGAGCAGCCGCTGGACACGGGCTGTCTCTGCAGGGCTGGGCCCGCCCGGTGCTGGTGGGACAGGAAAGCGCTCGGCACCAGTGGGGATCGCAGTGAGGAAGAGGAAGGAAGATGGATCTGTTTTGTAAAGGGTGTTGGCCTTTTGGCAGTAGGGGGCTTATTGTACGCACCGATTCCCCTGGCATGTCATAGTGGTTATCTAGGGACCACTGTGATTTTTCTCGGTATCTCCACCTCTGTTTAAAACCTAGGTTTGAAAGTGTGCTGGTAACTAGCCTTTTATATATAGCCTACTATGAGGAACAGAAGTTGAGTCATCTCTGTCTTACATCCTGCTTTGAGTGCTTTGGGAGTAGCTTTGCTGTGTGCATGGCCTCTGACAAGGCAGAGAACAGCTAGAAATAGCTCCTCACATGTTGTCCCAGTCTGACATCCTTGCCACTGGAAGTCGGGTTGATGAACATCCAGAGTGCTTAGTGTGCCACCTGGAAGGGGAAGCCTTTCCATCCTATGGGTTGAGACATTGAGATAGAAACCTTTGACAGGGAAAAGATCTGGCTGCTGAGGAACTGAGTTAGTGCATAGGAGGTAGAACTTCCCTTGGTCATTTTCACAGTTTTTGCTTTCAAAATCTGGGGATAATGCTGTGATAATAGCTGCTCATTGATATTAGCCTTCTAGAAATGGCCGGTTAGGAAGAAATACAGCTAGAAAAACTCCTCGTAGGCTTCTGGTATGTTTGTAGTATTTTTCTTGGAATGCTTGAAATTATCAGAATGTCTAGAGGACACAATATGGGATGCTTAAGTTGCAGTCTGGGGAAAAAAAACAACCCAAACTAACCAAAAGGACAACTCTCAGCCCCTTGAAGCTGCATTACATTTTACTGTGATACTGTGTGGGTAGGAATTGACAATCTGTGGCTGACCAGTTTGGTTACTTTAATTCTGTTAAATGTTGCCCTGTACCACCTGTTGACATGTTACCACCTGGTGCTTTCAGGACCAAGCATACCACTACTTAGATTTTTCTCTCCTTTCTTATGGCTGTATCGGAGAGGTTGAGATGTTCAGCAGTTTGGAAAGGGCTGGGTCCTTTGAGGAGGCTACAATCATGTTGGATACTGGCCATCAGAGTTTGTATTTGTAGGGGTCCCACATGTTGGTCTGGAATTTGCTGCCTTCTGAATATGCCCCTGGATCATCTCTTCCTTCTGATCTTGTGAGTCGGCAAAGCTGGAGGGGCAAGGGGAAGCATGGAGCCATCAGCACAATGTAGGGGATATTTGCTTGACTCAGTGTAAATACAGTAAATACAAATTGCCTTAGTTTCCAGCTGAAGTGTGTTTCTTGTGGTAGAGCTGTATACGGATGGTAGGAAAAAATAATCAGCTTATTCGATGGTGGATTATTTAATTTAAGGATTCTCTTTGTACTAATGCCGAGGGAAGAGGATTAATGATGGCCTGTAATGGGTGTGGTAAGAAAGAGCTCCAGGGACTGTTGCAGCCTCTGGATGTTGATCCTTTTGCAATGGCATGGTCCCCTCCTTAATTTTTCTGTCCCATGATACTGACGTATTTCATAGCAAATAGCAATTGCACGTGACTTTATGTGGCCATTAGAGTGATAAGGGCTGGAGGCCTGGCATTCTTTTTAGGTAGGGTTTGTCTTTCGTTGCTAATTTTCTCTGTAAAATGAGCCTGGCCTAGTTTTTTTTCCTAAAGCCCATCCAAGCCTTCTGACTTTTCCCAAATTAAACTGAAAGCATTTGTTCATACATACCTTTCTTATTCAGTTCAGAGAAGGAGAATCAGCCTGTGAATGTGCATTGACCTGCCTAGTATTAATTTTCAGTACTTCACCTTTTCTTCTTGTACTTTTAAGATGTATATTTTACAGAATGGGTAATGGGGTCTGACTTAAGAACTTGTCTCAGTGGTGTGATTTGTATTCATGGTTAATGTCTAACTTTGACTTGTATTCAAAGTTCAAGTTGAAGTCTGTGGTTGAAATGTAGAAAGATGTTTTCCAGGAGCTGAAGTCTCGTGGCTGAGATGGTGACAAGATTTGACTATCTGTGAACAGGATCTTGGTGAAGTGCTCTTCCTGGGGTTTAGTTGTTGTTTAGTGCTGTTAAAGTTAACTGACAGTTATTCATGTAAACTCTTCAGAAGATTCGAGTGTTATCTCTACAAAAAGGGCAGATAAGCCCTGTTTGTTGTAGGAGTGGATTCATAAGAAATTTAAACCAGTGTGGCTAGTTACAGCTGAGGTAGCCAATTTTATGGAAGTCAGAGAAGCTGTGCCAGTTCATGTCAGCAGCAAATCCCCCTCCCTGATGTGTGGCACTCTCCTGTTCTACTGGATGAAGGTAGGCTTGTCTTCTCCTTTTACAGTGCCTGGCCATCTCTGAGAAAGCCCCATGGACTTCTTCAGAGTGCCCATCAATACTAACACAGCCAGAAGCAGTGCTGGGCAAAAGTTAGGTGCTTTATTATAAGCATTTGTTCCTACAGGAAACAGCAGCAAAGTAGTCCTTTAAGCCATTTTCCAGAGAAGTGTATTGTCAGAGAGGACTAACAGAAACATTAGAAACTGTTCCAGGGCTCGGTCTGTGTGCAAGGTGGAGAGCATGAGCTGCTCTCCTGTGAGGCACAAGTTAAGACAGACGTTGGTGTCCTTGTCCCTTGGTTATGCACTCTTCTACATCGGTTACTTGGTCTGTGGTCATTTTCTCAATGTTTTGGATCATATGAAGAAGCTACTGTTTTTATTCATATGGCAGTGGTTGAGAAGTTCACAAAAACAACCACCTTATTTTTCTGCTCTTCTGACTCCCACCCCTTCTCTCTCACACGCCCCTAGCAGCCATCAGCCTTCACTTTGCACAGCCCGGAGTTGCAGTTATTGAAGGCAGTGTGAGATGACACAGCTGAAAGTTCCCAGCCATAGTCGAGTGCTGAAGTATTAGTCAGCATGACATGAAGATTCACTTCTTTCCAGGTAGCTTTCACCCATAGTAATGTTTCTTGCTTCTAGAATGACTAGTACAACAGGGAAAACAGCTGTCCTTGGTTTCACGGTGTCCTAATTACCTGTCTAATATACAGCATTGCTTCATGATGCACAAATGCAGACTTCTGGATTTTTCCTCCTTTGCCAACAAGAAACCTCATTTCTGCAACCCCCCAGTATTTCTCAGTATCTTTAATTTCTAATGTCAAAGCTTAATGACTGTGACTGGAAATTAGGCTTTTATTCTCTCTTGAGAATGTGCATTTGATGCAGAAATAATGTCCTGGAGTCTAAAATGCTATAGTCTACAGGAATGGTGTGGTGATGGAAGATTTGTGCTGCAGATAGGAAATACCAGACAGCTATTTTAAAGTACCAGAAAGCCTTTTAAAATTTTTTTTGTTTTTTATGCTTAAGTTGAGGGAGCTCACTGGTGTGATCTTGTTGGTGAAATTAATTTATAACTTGAGTCCCTTTTGCTTTAGAACATGATTTTGTTTGCAGAATTTAGCATCTTTGGCAATGACTCCTGAGTACTGTCCTCTCTGGAGCTGCTACAGGCTTCTTTTTCCTAGCCTGGGATGCAGCATTAGAGCTGCACTTCTAGCAGTGTCATTAAGAGTGCTTGAAATACTGAATTGTCCCTTGTAACCATGATTCTTGTGCACATGGAAGGGGACAGCAGGATGTTGTATGAGTTTTTTATCCTACACAATACCATGGCATTGGAAGCTGCCCTGGGGATTTTTGCTGTCTTTGTAAGAATGTTGAGTTTGTACAAATGAAGCAGGAAGGAAAAAAGGAGAAAGCTGTCTGAGCTTATCTTTGCAAAATGTGCAGGTGCCCAAGACTAAAGTATTGTTTTCCTGATGAGCCAGTGCTGTCAATCGGCCCTTAATTTGCAAGCAAGGGATCTAGAAACAATAAGGTACAGCGAGAGTCCCAGAGAAGCCATCTTTCTGTATCAGGGGGGAGAGTTAAGCCCTGTGTTTAGAGGTGGTGTGACACAGCAGGCAGAGAATGATTGCCCAGCAAAACCTAAAGGGAGGAATGTTTGTACAAACCAAAGCTGCAAGGAGTGCAAGAGGTGCTGCAGCCTTTCTGTTTCCCGCAAGGCTTGTTGAATAACAGTGAACATGGTACTTTGAGCAGATGAAAGCCCTGAAGTTAGGGCAGGTCAGAAGCTCTTTTACGGGCTCTTCTGCTGGCCCTGCTAACGTGTGCATGTGAGCTGGGTCACCTTTCAGCAGGAAGGTTGCAGTGAAACGGAGGCTGTGGCAATAATCCCTGATGAAAAGTCCTTCAAGACTTTCGGGACTTCGTGGCTGCCGGATTGAGCTAAATGGGTGGAGTTTTCCCTTTAAATAGCTGTGCCTGAGAGACTGTTGCTGCTGTTGTGGTGACACTGGGGTGTTGCTAGGGCTATGGGAAGTCAGTGCTGACATATCTGTATTGGTGGTATGCTAAGCACGGACTGAAGAAAAATGGATCATGTGGTTTCATCACCACAGTTCTGATCTCCTCAAAGGATGTGGGTGTAGGTCAGAGACTTCAGGTGGCAGAGAACAAAAATCTCGGCCAGCAAATGTGTGTTCAGTGTGCCTGGGGTTTTTTTTTTAATGTCCTTACTGCTGTTCCCAATTTGGGGGGTTATGAGGGAGAGGGTGGGAGGGGTAGCACTACGATGTCACCTGCCTCCGTGTCTGTGCATGCATGTGCCCTCATACTGCACATGCTGGTCCTTGGGCAGACCTTGAAACTCCCCAGTTAAAGAATGTCCTGTAACTGACACCTGTGCAGGCATCTGAGAGTGTGGGGTGAGTGGTAGATCTGGAGAGAAACATGCATTTCACAGACTTTCAGCAGTTCCCTTTCTACGTGAACACACAAGTCACTGTTTGCAGTGATTTCCTCTAAGAGCTCCACAGTGCTGCAGCCCTGACTTGCATGGTTTTGCACTTCAAAAGCTTTGAAGGATGTGATTTTGCAGGGCTTTTTCCAGCTTCCTTAGCAACTTTAGGCAAATCACCTTTGCCGTGTGAAGTTCATCATTGGTTCCATGAGGGTAACTCTTACCCTGCTGCGGGGGGCAGGGGAGCGCTGTGTTACGAGGCCCCTTCCTAATTTGTAAACCGCATCTGCTGTCCTTGGAGAGCCTCCATTAAGTGAAAGAATCCCCACGATTAACAACCCCCGTCTGCCAAGGAATGCTGTCAAAGCTCAGCGTGCCTAGAGCTATCTGGTTTGAGAAGGTTGCAAAGAGGAACAAAATGTTGTCAGCATGTTTTAGATTGCATTTCACAATAGTCTGCTAAAGTAGTATGTTCCATCCTGTATGCAAATTGAACTTTGTCAAATTGTCTTGCCACAAGATATCTATATTTGATACTATATTTCTTTCTCACAGATTCTTCCTGGCTTGTTCATTGGCAACTTTAAAGGTAAGATTAGTTTTATTATCTCTAGGATTACTTAGCAGGGGTCTTAAGGTCTTGTTTTGCAGGCACTCAGAATTCCCTGGCATCTCTGTAGCTTTTTAACCCCATCTTGCTTCATGTCTTGATTCAGCTGGTAGTACTTAAAGAAGAACTCATTTGCTCTCGTCTCTGTGCTGTGCTGCGCTGCTCTGCAAGTACTTTGGGAAAAGTAAAATGAATACCATCTCCTTGTAGCATGCTTCAGGTGGAATTCCTGTATCCTGACCTGCCTTAAACGATTCCCGTGCTTGGCAAGCAAGCCTGTGAGCCAGGCAGATTCTTTGTAATGCTTATTGCAAGTCCGCCTTATAAGTAAAGGCTTACTATGCCTCCTGCTCATTGCTTTCATTATTTTGGTTATTTATAACAACTGCTGAAGAGTTCTGTTATCACTGCTTGTGAGACTGATAGGTCTGCTGGTTGCAGCCTGACCACTGATACTCACACTGTCTGTTGCAGATGTAAGTTTCTATGGATTTTTTTCCTTTATGCATGAGGTTTATTTTTTCTGTGTACAGAAAAACAGATGTATTTAGAAAACACACAAAACCTTATGTAGACATCCAAATAAATGGCCTGTTCTCAAAGCACTGTTAGCTGCTGTTCTGGCTGACTCTTCCTGCTCAGAAGTAACCAGTTGTGCATGTACAGTTGTTTTGGTAGATGTAGACCCCATATTTCCTATGCTTGGGTAAAACAGCAGAGCAGGGCTCACAGGGACTCCTGTGATATCCTGTCCTTCCTGGGCTGTCTGATACCACACCCAGTCTGTTGAGGCTGGCAACGTCTACCCTGGATTTAGATGGTGCTGCACCTTCTCACTGCCTCATGCCCACTCTTCCTTCCTTGCCTCTCCATCCCAAAACCTTTGAGTTCATTGTTTTTTGCCTGGCTTACCTGCATCTGGATCCCATACTGTGGATCCAGTGCTTGATGCTCCTTGGGAGCTGATCACTTTGGAAGGCAGCCTGGAGGTACATGTGAGGTTAAAAGCTGCCTTTTGCCACACCATAAACACAAGCACAATGGCTACTGTGTGAGGGAGTTAATTTTGCCATGGTAAGGAAAATGAGAGGATAGAGGTGATTACATGTTGATAATAAAAGGAGCAATAAGAAATATTATAGGAAAAAAGGAAAATAAGGCCAAGAGAGTAATTTTGAAAACTCTTTGGATGGACCACTGCATGGTCTAATGACAAAATTAACTAACTTGGTCACAGCCATGTTGCTTCCTCTTTTTGTTTTCTTTTCTGTTCCTAAAGTAATTCAGGCGAGGGGTGGAATTGGGAGGATGTTGGATAGTGGAGGTTTCAGGTAGTCTGGCAGGGTGGGCAGGATGGGCTCTGGTAACATGGCTCCCAGCGAGTCCCTGTCACCATGGCCATCGCGCTGGTGAGCCCTTGCCCTGGGAAGTGAAGCTCAGCTGGAGCATCTGTTTGATGGAGCAGTTCTGTTTGCAGGAGCAGTTCTGTTTGAATGCAGGGGAGCTGGCCAGGGTTGTGGAGTGAGTTAGCATCTCTGCCCATGCCAGGCTGCTCTCCGTGTGCCTCAGGAGCAGCCCTGGAATGGCAGAGGCATGCAGGTGGAGCTGCTGTGAGTGGGAAATGTTCCTGAACCTCGCTGAAAAGAAGGGAGGGGGTGTAGTGCTGCTGCTTACCTCCATAAAAGAGAGGAAAGACGAGTTGACTTTAACCCCAGTGTTTGTGTTATGGAACCTGTTTTTCAAATAAAAATACAAACAAAACGTCCGTTTATTTACTGCTATGACCTTTGCTCATACTGCATTTAATCATTACATTCTACCCTCACAAGTACCTGTTACAATCGCAGATAAGCTACCATAACCTGGAGGGGAAAAAATAGGTGTTGCAGTACTTCACTAATACAAGAGCATACTTTTAAAATTCTTACCCTTTTCTGCATCCTTTGTCCCTCAACACTCCCTTGCCTCACTGCTTAGGAGCAGTTGCAGCAAGCTCTCTGTGCAGTGAAGTCTCCCATTTAGGAACAGGCTGTTGGTTAATTACCAGTGTGCTTTTCTGGAGGAGTTTGATCCCGATGTTCTTGGGGCGTGTTCCGGTTTGTGACGCTTTTTAAAGAAGTGACTAATGAGCTTTGAGACTGCCACGAAGGAGATCATTGACTGAGGAATATTCAGTAGCATGTGCAGCTGGGATTGGTCAGAGTGTCCTGATTTGGGCAGCTGAAATGACTAGCTACTTGTAAAGACAGGGGTTTACAAAATTATTTTCTGTAATGCATTTTTGACCAGTCTCTCATTCTTCAACTTAAGACTGATTGCTTGAAATTGAATAAAGTTGCATCTTGTCAGTAAGAGGAGGAAACACTGAATCCCTGGTGTTGTGCATCTTGCCCAGACACAAGGCTGAGAATTCAAGGCACTGAGTCCCTGAGCAGGGGTGGAGAGGAGGGAGCTTCTCCTGAAGCTGAGTCAGGGGAATGTCTGTAAATCGCTCTGATCTGCCCTCTGGAGGATAGCTGCTCCTCAGGGAGCCTGGGCGTGCACAGTTTCCAGAGCTAAATCAAAGTACCATCCTACTCACACTCCGGTCTTGCTGCTGCATGGGAGACCTCTGGGAGCACTGGCAGGCTGGGAAAAGGCACAGTTCTTCCAGATGGGTGCCTTTCTGCTGAGTGAAAGAAGGATGTTTGAGATGTTAAACACTAATTCTGGAGGGCTGTTGTCTGGAGAAGGCATTCAGCAATTGTTCTGACTGGGAAATTATTATTTACCATTCAGCTATATATCTACTTTTAGACCCAGTAAACTTAAATACAGTCTGTGACAGAGCAGTGCAAATTTTGCATTTGACTGGGAGATAGACTTGAGGCCCAGAAACAGCTTGTGAGATGAACCTGTGGCAGAAATGGGAGCAGAGCTTGCTGCTTCTGTTTCGTTTGCTGCTGCATAGACCTCTAAGCATATGGACTGAGAAGGGCTTTAATAAGCGCCTTAAGGGTATTTAGGGTAGAAATTTATATGTAGTGCTGATTATGGAAAGCACTGAAGTATCTCCTGAAATCCCCCTAAGTCCACAGAGCTTGAATATGCCTCTGAAAAACTTTCCTGAATAAGCACAGATCTTGGCACGTGTTCAAGTGCTTTTTATCTTACAGGTTCTATAAGCGTGATTCAGCTCATCAGTAGCACATGAAAAGTGTGATATGCTCCTGAGAGGGTGTATTTGAGATTGCACAGCTAGAGGGCAGAAATATTCAAGAAGAACCATAGATGTCCATAAAAAATACAAGACTTAGTCTGATCTGAAAGCCCAGAAGGAAACAGAGCTCTTGGGATTCTTGTGTGAAAGCAAAGAAGGAGTTATTTCTTTGCAAATAGGAGAGTAGGGGGCTAAGAGGGAAAAATGAGGGAAAAGAAAAAGGAAGTTAACTCTTCTTTCTGCCTCTAGTTTTGGAGAAAATTTGCTTTGTTTTATTTGTACCTTACAGATGAATTGCAGTCCTCTCAAAAGACAAAGAATCTATTGTGGGACTTCATGTTCACTTGTCTTCTGCACCTGGTGTCCCTTGAAAGTCACCTGTGCTCACAACAAAAATGGCTGCTTTGTTCCTTAGGGGAATGACAGGACAGCCTAATTCTCTGCAGAAATGGAAAAAAAATAATCTGTTTCTTCTGATGGGATGTCTCTTCCAAACAAAGAGGTGTGGCAGTAGCAGAAGCTAGAGACTCAAGAGTGTTTCTACCTTGAATATTAAAAAGCTTGTGTTCTTCCTTGTTTGTAATCATTCAAGGTTTTTCCCATGGAATATTTGGGGGCTTGTTAATTTGAAGGGGAAAGCCACAATGTGAGGTTTAATTTCCCCCAAAGAGTCCAATGTTGCTGTGGATGATCTGGAGAGTCTTGGGGAAGTTTCTGCCCTTCCCATTACTAAGTGTATAGAAATGCAATGCCCAGCAAGTAGTTCTGCTGTGTTTTTAAAAGTCAGTTAATTCCTGTTCTCATCTGCTTAGTATTTTTTAAGTTCCATTTCCTAAGGCTTTATATCAGGTATTGAAAACAGGAAAGGATGGAGATACCATTTCCTTTTTCAGGTTCACCTTTTGAAGGAAGACAGTTTATTAGTACTCCATTAAACAGAGTACTGACCTCTTTCCCCCACCTTTCTTGTTCCCCAGAAAGGTCCTTCTGAGAGGATGGGACAAAATATATTTTAGAACAAAGAGTGGAGACAGGAGAGGTGCAGTTTTTGTTGATGTACACAGTTTGTGTGTGTGTGTCTGTACCTGCACATAACTGGATTCAGGAACAAAGCTCTCCTGATGGGAAACCATTCTCAGTAATAACTCCTAGTGCTCTGAACCACTGCAGAGGAGGTTCTTCTTTAGGTGACTGTCTCTCTATCTAGCTCTCTCCAAAGTAGAAAATAAAGTATAGACAAGAATTTGCTTTATATAAAAATAAGATTTGCTGCTGATGAAATTGTAGTCTCTGTACATCAGATTGAGACTTAACACTGTTGTACATGCTGGACTTGCCTTCTCCGAGAGGAAGTCCTTATCCCTCACCTTGCATTTCTGTGGAGGCACTAAAACACCAAAGTAAGAGAGAATGGTTGTAGGTGCATTTGAGACTTCACCACTGTAGTATTGGAGTTGTTCAGTCATTGATGTATCTCAACTGCAGTGGTTGGAGCTGTGTCTCTTGCTGATGGGGGGTGGAAGCACACTGCGTTAGGTGCTTTGCTCCCCAGCCACACAGTAAGGCTTCCCAGAGCTGCAGGGAGACAAATTCCCGTTTTGATGACTTTGGCATTGCTTTTGCATTTAAGTGTTTGCAGCTCTCTGCATGAGTAGAGGTTAAGCTTGGAGTCATAGTATGAAATTGAGGGAAAATAGCCTAGATGTGGGAGGGAGAGAGGAAGATTTCCCCAGTGTGGATTGTGTCATTTTGTGTGAGGAGAGAGTTTCCCAAAAGCTTTACTCAAAACTCCACATCTACGTTAGCTGAGAAGCATTTTGCTATGCGAAACAGAATGTTAGGTAACCTGTTGTGAAGAATAATACCACAGCTGAAGCACCCTTTAGGGGATGCACAGGAGGGACTCTGATAGGTAAGTTTAATCCTAACGTTTGAAAATGGGGTGTTTCACACTGTGATTTCAAAATGTGAGCGTGCACGTGCTTGTACAGCATTGTGCTACAGCAAAGAAGTTAGAATTGCTGTGGTGACGGTGGTTCTTTTGGTTTTTGATGGTTCTTTACATAACCTCTAAATATTTTTTGTTATTTATGGTATGAGACTGAGTGACACGGTATCTTATTTGTGCTGCTGTTTAAATAGCCTTATCTGTAGTATCTGTAGAGACTTAAGGCAGGTGCTGGGGAACCAGGGGAATTTCCCCTTTGTAAACTGCTTGAAGTTTAGATCCAGATAGCAGCTGGGAAGCTTTTCCTCCTTTGCTTTAGAGAACTGAGTGGTTATTTCCCAAATATATTAAGGATCTGCTGGCTACCTGGTCACGTAGGTCGGCATGGCCATTTCCAGCTTATTTCTAGGACTATATAAAATCTCACTCTATAGTTTTGATTTGCTGAACTTCCTTTAGCCTAAGTCTCTGTTAACTGAAGAACTAAGGTACTTCAGTCTTTTTGAGTTGTACTATGTCCATTAGGCTTTTCAAACTGGCTCAAAGCACTCAGCATTTAATTTGGATCATATCTTCTTTTGAAGCAGACTGCCTTATGTGGCAAGTCATTTCTTACCACGTAGGTCATACCGATAATTAGAGAGAGCACCTCATTGTGCTAGGTGGACATTAACACCGTGAGTTCTGGCCAGCAGGCTCTGAAATCTGCCCTTAGTTTTTGTAAGACAGAAAACAGTGATTTTTAGGAGCACTTAGGGTGGTTTCTGGGCTTCCAAATCCTTGCCTGCTTAGGCATTCCCTAAGGAATTGAGACTGTCCTACAAACTGTTAAAAAAATCTGAAGGTCAGGTGGATTAGAGGACCTCGCCCAGCAAGCGTTAGCATTTCTTCTTTGAAATGTTTGCCCTGAGATTTTTAAGGAAATTTTATTTGTTCTGTGAAGCTAGGCTTTAATTCTGTTTCAGACAGAATTTGTATTAATTCTCTCCTGAAGGATTAGGCATCTGTGTTGACCATGCAGGCTTGAGCAGTAGTGAGTAAAATCCTTGCAGTTCTGACTCTTTTCTTCATTTTATTAGCTGTAGAGAAGCTTTCATAATTAGATTAAGTTTAAATTTTATTGCTTGTTACTGTGCGCACTTGGATCTTGTCTATGGGGCAGTATAATTAAATGTCCATCTCTTCTTTGGGATGTAGAAAAGGCATTGAAACTTTATAGTAGGTGGATAAGATGACACAAGAGATGCTAATTGAACTCGTGCATGTACATAAAGAACATCCAGGTGATGCTATTATTTTTGTACCTAGAGAGAGCCGGTTTGAAACCTTTGTGGTCAGTGCTCTCTTTTTGTGTGCAACCAGGCTAATGTGAACAGATTGTATGGGCAGATTTCGAAGGCAGGTGTTCACATCACAAAACCACTGCTGTACTTGCCATGGTGTGCCATTCTCAAGCAAGAAGGTCAGAAGTAAATGGGCACAAGCTAACTTTTACCTGTATTGGTGGTTCTTTCAGGTCATTTTTTGACATGTTGATAGTTTAGTATGGGGAAAGTTGCTCACTGATGACAGATAGTCTGTTTTACCTTTTTTTCTCATAGAATCAAGCTTATGGTTTTGCTGTATCTCGCATCAAATTTTCATTCACCCTAGTTTTCTTTCCAGTTTTGAATGTCTGAAACCCCTTGGTTACAGGTCTAGGAACCACCTTTTCACAACTGCACTTCCTTGCTGTAGCATTTTGCTTTTTCATACATTCGATATCTTTATCACCTGTCTCTCTTTAGATTTAAAATTATCATTTATATTGGCTAAATGCACATTTTTCTCTACTGGTTCACAGAAAGTAAGAATCTTATTATCATCTTGGCTTGTCTTCTGGGACCTCAGTTCAAGTGATATGGTTAGCTTCCCTTCAGAGACCTGGATATCACAGAGTCTGTTTCCCAAGAGAAAATGTATTCCCTGAAGGGGGATTTGTGGGTAGAGAGAAGGTCAGATATTCCTTTTGCAGCTCTGAGTGCATGTTCAGATGGCCATCACCTGCACACAGACGTGCACAGACTTATATTTCAGATGCAAAATACGTGAAACTTCTGACTTGAGAACACATTCCTGAGTCACTTAAGCTTGGTCTTTATATAGTATATAATTTGTTTTGGAGTTAGAAGTGTGTCTTCCCGTTACCCGCTCTGATGGTCGTGTTCTAGAACAGCTGCACATGAGGTTTTGCCTGACTTTATGCAGCTTCAAAAGGAAGTGTATCAACCATAAGTAACTTTTCAACATGCACAATGGAAATGCTATTTCAAGAGATTAAAAAAAATTATCTTCCTTTTTTCCCTCTATCACAGATGCCCGGGATGTAGAGCAATTGAGTAAGAATAACATTACGCACATTCTTTCAATCCATGACAGTGCCCGCCCTATGCTTGAGGTAAGAGTTTTGGGGGACTCCACGGTAAATCCTAACTTTGCAGTTGACCGTTACAGTCATCTTGGGGTTCTTTTTTGTTCTGTGCAATTGGTATTTTGAGACTGATTTTCTTGAAAGCTGTAGTTTTGAAATCCAGCCACAGGATTTGTTGTTGCTGCTGTTATAACAAGAAATGTAACTGACAAAGGAGAACTACACTGTCAATCTGTAAAACACAATAATGGGATTATGTTATTAATTTAATAGTAAAGGTAAGTTTCCTTCTGTGTGGAGTTTAAGCATCACATAAACAATATTCCTTCCCCAGAACTAACCATTCTTTGTACTTAGGCGCCTTCCTTGAATTTTTATGGCAGATGGGTTTGCAGTCCTTTTCTATGTGAAATAGCCTTATTTAGGCTAGGAGTGTGGGAAGAACCAGTGATCCTCACATAATAGATCTAAAATAGCAGAGCATTTGTAGTCTCCAACACTTTAACATAAACTATTATTCCCATTTTACTGAAGGGAAACTAATCTGAAGAGCTGTATTTGCTGTGTCGTCTTGAGCAGTGAACGAGCTGGGAACAGGATACAGGTCTCCTTTGTTGGAATGCTATGCTTTCTTCTTTACACTAGCTTACCTTGGAGGGTAAGCTTACCTTGGCTGAGCTTTGCTACATCTTAAAATCCTGCTATTTGATTTATGTCAGAAACTATTGTCCTCTAAAATTTGTTCGTTCCTTCCCTGCGTTCCACTACTTGTGAAATGTGGTAAAATTGTGGGTAAGGCAGTTGTTGGTGTTAGTTATTGGTCCCCATATGCTGCTGGGAATGTCTGCTTTTCTTTTTCTTCATGCAAAATGTCTCCAGTGATTTCAGTCCTTAAACTACAGAGTTTCCAGTTCCCCCACGCAAGTCAATAGGTAAGCCAAACAAGAGATGTCCCCAGTAGTCACAACCAACCCCAATATCAAGGTAATGGTGAACTCTGGGTTGACCTTGAGTAAATGTACTGAAGCCGAGCTTTAGCTGTTGACTTTGTTACACTGTCCATTTGACTTGTGCTGTGCCTGATGCTTGTTAAGTCTGAAACACTGAATTTCAAGAGTGCTCTTAGTTGAAGAGACAAACATTTGTGCTGAGTAAAGGAGACATCATGTTGCCTCTAGGGTGCTGGTCTTTAAAATGAATGGAATTTTGTTTTGTTTTATTATGATTGGAAAACTAGGAAGACTGATTATGGCACAGATCACCTGCAGACTCAGGCCAGTGCTTCTGGTGATGGTGGTGTAGTTTTGGCAGCCCACACACCACCTCCTTGCTTGTGGTGGTACATCTGTTTGTGAGGCTGCATGGTAAATAGAACTGGGAGCTTTTGTGGTTTAAATACAATCAGGTCACCATTTCTTCCTCTAGTTACCACCACAAAAACATGAAGGATTTATGTTTACCCAGATCTCTTCCCAGTGTGGTTCACAGCAGTGCCTCAAAAGTTGCAGTGGCATGTGAACAAACAGTGACTGGTTGAGGATGGACTTCCTTTAATCACCCCTGCTTCCAACCATGCCTTCAATTTTCTCTGCATGCAGTATAGTTCCTTTAAAATTTCTCCCCAGTTCCTAAAGTAGTGTAAGGACTTCAAATTCCTTTTGTTTGGGAGCTGAGCTAATTTTGGTTACTTTATCAGTCATGGTCATACTGTGGTGATTGTTTGCAACTGAGTGCTTCTGTCTAGCACCAAGAGCGTAGAAAAGAAAACCTCTGTTAGGTTTGGTTACTTCCTTTGTTATTTACATCCATGCCAGGTTGTAGGTGGCTTTGTTTACAGCTTGTGTTTCCTTATTGTCCTTGGGGATTGTTCTCATGTCCACTGAAATCAAACAGGAATGTTTTCCCTATGTGTATCCCTCATCAACTTCTTCCCCAAATTTCACTCGTGGAAAGTGATTACTTTTGTGTTCAGAAATCATCTGAAGTTATTCTGACTTCTAAATGTGCAATTGCAGTGATAAGGGAATATATTTTCCCTGAGATACCCTGTTTCATGTGTATGCATTTATGTGACTGCTGATCACCTGTAAAAAGCTGCCTTTGCTTCTGCAGTAGTTGCCTTTGTCTTTAACTAACAATATTTTATCTCCAGTGTTCCCTAGTCCTGTAGGAGATGTAGGTACCTGTAGGAAATGCTACAAATCATTAGACAAAGCTTTCTGTGCATGCTAAGGAAGGTAAATGTTTTTAGACAATGAAAAGCCAGTAGTGTTTTAGTAGCATGTTATCAAAGACAATTTGGTCTTTTCTGCCTGTCTGTGGAACAAAGCATATGGATGCATACTTCAGCTCTCAAAAGTCACAAATTACCTACATCTTACTTGTCAGATTTTGAAGTTTCATCACTCTTTTGATACAATAATACCTCTGAATAGAGCACTTAAAGTGGTGTATCAGAAGTACTGATTCTGTACCCAGTGCTGGTGGGTAGAGACTGAAAATGCCCAATCTGACTTTGTCATTCATAGTCAAGAATGCAATATGATTGTCATGCACAGTCAAGAATGAAAACAAGCATCAGTCTATGCGGTGAGCACCAACTTGCTACAGATTGTAAAACTATTTTCTACTGTAGTAACTCAAGGCATTGCCCCTCTCTGTGATGCTACAGACTGTTCTTACCTGGTTGTTTGAAATGCTCACAGTACCTTTTAAAAAGTATGCTTTCCTGTGTGACTTACATACTGTGCATTTTGGGTATAGATTGCTTCAATTCCTCATAAGTTAGTAAGCTATCAGAAAATGATTGAAGAGTTTCACAACAAAGTATTATATTAGTTTAGATTACATGTGCCTACTGAGATATACTTAAAAAAAAAAGTTTTCTTACAGTAATTCAGTTTTGGACATTATCTCAATCATCATTTACAAACCCTTATGTATATCTGATTCATGGGTGGCTCATAATCAAAGTTTGGCCTTAGGAAGTCATGAGTACTTTCAAGCTGGAATAATAGGAAAAAGTAGGTATAAAATTAGTTGGATTCTGAGACTTCTTACACCTTTAGACATGGCTAGCTTGCATTAAGTGCAAGACACAGAATTGTTTGTAAGACTTCAAGTGATTTACACTGGAAGAAATTTGCCAAAATCTGGCCTGAACTATCTTGCCATATTGCCCTTTAGTTCTTTTTGTATAAACTATTTAAAAGAAAATTTTCCTCTAATAAAACCAATTTTGAAATATATTTAGAGAGCATTCTAAGGCTGTTATTCCAACGAAGTGCATCATTATTATACAGGATCTTAACCACTTTGGTGAGAATTTTGTAGTTTAAAGATGCATATTTATAGCTCCTGTGATACAAATATGTGTCTCATGGAAAACCCTGCAGGTAGTATGTCCAAGAGAAATGCACACATGCCATATGGAACCAGGTTTGTTATTTCAGATGTAATGAGTGAGAGCAGTGTCCAACAGCACCCACAGATGCACAAGGGCAGTGAATCAAGTTGACTTCTCCAGAGCACCTTGGATGGCTGCCCATGGGACACTCACAGATGTTTTATAAATCCACACAAAAGCCATGAACAGAGGAAAATAATTAGATTTCTTACCACCTGCTTTTTCTGTGTTATTTCTCAGTTTAGGTTTTAAAATGTCTATTCAGAATATGAGACACTGAAAGGTAAATGGGGAAACATGTTTCCAAATGTGCTTTAGATAATAGTGTGTTTGGCAGTGACCTGTAGGACCCATCCAACAGGCTGTCTTGTATCTGTAAGGCCTTTGAAATGGTACCCCACAACATCCTGCTCTAAATTGGAGAGATGAATGTGGTGGCTGGACTGTCTGGTGGATGAGGAATTGGTTTTATGGTCACATCCAGAGGGTCAATAGCTCAGTGTCCAGATGGAAAACCAGTCATGAGTGGTGCCCCTCAGGGGTCTGTATTGGAACCACAGCTGTTTAATGTCTTCATCAATGACATAGAGGAATCGAGTGCACCCTCAGCACATTTACAGATGACAAAAGTTTTTGTTCCAGTTGCTCAAAGTAAAGCACGTAAAGGTAAATGTTGTTAATCTTAACAGAAGCATATGATTGCAGGTCCATTGAGGTGTTTGTCTCTGGATTTTCCAGGTGTTTAACTCTGTTCTGGGGGTGGTTACGTGGAGATGAATGTGGGCTAAATGGACTGTTGATGTGGATTGTGCAGCAGCTTGAAAACAGCTGCATCTCATTCTGGGAAGTGTAGGCTGTGGTGGACAGTCATGTCCAAGCAGCTGAACTTGGAAGCATTCTTAGTCCTCTCATGATTCCTCCCCACGACCACAGGTTTAAATGGTAGAAGGAAGAGTGCTTCCTATGCTGCATTGGGCAGTGGTTGCTGTTTGCAATGCAGGAAGGAGAACAGCATGAGTCCTGGGCAAGGGAGGGGTACTGAGTTCATGTCAAACAGGTGCTCAGACCCTGTTCCAGAGAGGTGTCATCCCCAAAGACAGGCAGGGGTGGATAGGCATTCTGTGGGCCCCACATGGAAGGTCCACATCAAGACTGCATGCTGTTGTGGCTGGCAAATGACGTGTCACAGATTCAGACTGGAAGCAAGGAAGGCTTTGACTGTGAGGATTAGTAATTTTTGGAATATATTTCCATAGGTAAAGGTAGGTTTTCTCGTGTGCTCCATTTTTTTGTGGAAGTTGATTCAGGTGAGGCTGGGTTATAGCTGTCTTTAAGCTTTGCATTTTAGAGCCAGAGCGTTTCACAGCCCTTGGTCTGTCTGAGACACTTTGAGATGCCAGTTGTGGTGACTGTTGTGAGCATTTCAGACACCTGTCCATCAGTCAGGAAATGGACTGAAACCATCAGCTTCTTTCTCACAGTCCACCACACATTTGTCAGTTACCAGTAATTTTGCTGCTGCTCTTGACCTGCACCAGAGGTTTGATCTAGTAAATGTATGAATCCAGTCGCCTGTGGTTGTGGAGTCCTTTGGCATTAATTTATTTAGAACATTATCATTGTCAGACTGACTCCTGCTGTGTCATAGGAAGCTTTGTATGCTGCACTCATCTGTTAGACATCACAATGATGTAGATTTTAAATCAACCAGAGTTTATGTGGGCATGCCTGTACTGTCCCCTGCCACAGAAACTCTCTGTTGTTCACTCTGTTAATGAGGAACTGCATTAAGAGTAGCTTTTTGCATGTGTGCTGCCTCTGTATGCATGCCAGTTTTCTTTCTTTGTTTTCTGTGGCTACAGAATATTTGCTTGTTTTTTATTTTCAATATGTTAATTTCCACCCTCCCACCCCATTCTGCAGAGTTAACCAGAGCACCCAAGAGGACAGTTATCTGTTTTTCCTTTGTATTCGATGCCATTAACAATATCGTCTTAATCTGGTACGTGCTGTTTCCAGAGCAGTGGTTTTCCCCTCTTTTTTCCTGAATTTGACTACCTAAATAAGTGTTGGTATGGTAGGTGGGTGGAGGGATGAGGGAGGCAGAGAAAAGCTGGTTGCTGACTGAACTACTGTGTGTGGTTTTGGGCACCACAATATAAAAAAAGACATTGAGCTGTTGGAGACTGTCCAAAGAAGGGCCATTGAGGATGATGAAGGGCCTTGAGGGAAAGCCTTTTGAGGAACAGCTGAGGTCACTTGCTCTGTTCAGCCTGGAGAAGACTCAGGGAAGACCTCATTGTGGCCTTCAGCATCCTCATGAGGGGAAGTGGAAGTGCAAGTACTGATCTCTTCACTCATGACCAGTGGCAGGACTCAAGGAAACAGCATGAAACTGAGTCAAGGGAGGTTTAGGTTGGTTATCAGGAAAAAGTTTTTCACCCAGAAGGTGGTTGGGCACTGGAACAGGCTTTCTAAGGAATTGGGCACCGCACCGAACCTGAGTTCAAAAAACATTTGGACATGGTGTAACTCTCGGGGTGTCCTGTGCAGGGCTGGGAGTTGGACTTAATGATCCTGATTGGTCCCTTCCCACTTGGCACAATCTGTGATTCTATAATCTTTTTTTCCAGTCTATCAGCTTATGCAGCCAGCAAAAATTAACCGTGTCTTTGGAAATAAAGAACTTCGTAGCCAGGTTGTCTTATAAAGAATTTTAGGTACTTTTTTTCCTTTCAAATTCTAAAATTTTATCTAAATAGAAATAGGGTTTCAGACTCAGTATCTAAGAAGCTGAACTGAAAGGGAATAACAGATTTAAAAAGCTCTGTGATGATCTTTTTAGAAAAAATCTTTCATACTCCCTGAGTAAAGAGTTAAATGCATTAATAGAATACAGGCAATGAAAAGATGCTGTAACTGGAACAGAACCAGTAAGTGTGAGGAATAGAAGTTGTAGAAAAATAAGGATGCTATGGAGAAGACGTATAACTTCTCTGCACTAGATTTATCATTGCTGAGTGCTGTGATCTACCTGTTTTATAAGGTATTAAGGATGAGAAGCTTGCCGCTGGAGAAATCACAAGAGGAAGTGCTGAATCAAGATTATGAATTAAAAATAAAGTATACCACTGGCTGCTAAATCCAGACCTTTGGAAGAAAGTGAAGAACTAAATGACTGACCACTTATGAAAAGCTGAGAAGATCTAGTGGTCATAGCCTGAAGAACTGGTATAGATAATGGATTCATACCAGCTTGCATTAAGATCTGGAATCTTGCTTCATATTTTTTGAGCCTGGCTGTATGTTGTAAGTCTTATTGCAGTTTTAGCTGAGCTTGATAATCTTGCATGTTTGCCCATGATCTTTAGACTATACATGTGTGCTTTTTTTTAGAAATGGAAAGGGAAGTCAGCTATTTTAGAAAAACCTGAACTGGCAGCTCTGGCACAATGCAAGTAATCTGATTAACACAGTTTGTGGATTGCATTTTTGCAGCTATTTATGTTCTGACTATAGAAACGTATAATATCTGCTGTTAGCACTTAATGTGATAACTTTGGCCAGGAGACTTTGGCCTTATCTCCTTTAAGTTTTCTAATTATTTCCTTCTATCACAGGTTTGGGGAAACTTCTTTCTCTCATGGCTGCACTTACTGGATTGACTTAATATTTTTTTGTGTGTGTATAACAGGAATTACCCCCAGTTTCCCCAGCTGATAACTTTAGAAGTGCTGAAAACTGCTTTAGTGGTTTGTTTTGTAGTCATAGATTCATAGAATGGCTTGGGCTGGAAGGGAATTTCGAGATCATCTCATTCCAACCCCCTGCTGTGGATAGGGACATCTTCCACTACACCAGGTTGCTCAGAACCCCATCCAGCCTGGCCGTGAACACTTCCAGGGATGGGACATCCACAACTTCTCTGGGCAACCTGTTCCAGTGTCTCATCCTCACAGTAAGGAAATTCTTCCTAACATCTAATCTAAACCTACTCTCTTTCAGTTTGAAGTAATTTTCCCTTGTCTTATCACTCCATGCTCCTGTAAAAAGTCCCTCTCCATTTTTCTTGTAGGCTCCCTTCGTGGCCACAATTAGGATACCTCAAAGCTTTCTTTTTACCAGACTGAACAATCCCAATTCTCTTAGCCTTTCTTCTAGGAGAGGTGCTCCATCCCTTTAAACATCTTAGTAGCTCTCCTCTGGACTGACTCCAGCAGGTCCATGTCCTTGTGTTGGGGCCCAGAGCTGGATGCAGGGTTCCAGGTGGTGTCTCAGCAGAGCAGAGCAAAGGGGCAGAATCCCTTCCCTTGCCCTGCTGGCCATGCTGCTTTGGATGCAGCTCTGGATGCTGTTGGTTTTCTGGGCTGTGAGTACAGATTGCTGGGCCATGCTGAGCCTCTCATCCACCAGCACCCTGAAGTCCTTCTAGGCAGGGCTGCCCTTGATCTGTTCATCCCTCACTCTCTGAGGACCATCCTCACACAGACAGTAGTCCAGAAAGCATTTGTCTGTACTCAGAGGCATGTCACTGCTTAACATGAAATAACTAAAAGGGAAATACTAGGAAACCCATCGGCTGTATTTTTTTTTAAACAAAATACAAAACAACAATGTATGTTTATTCTGGAGAGATGCTGCTCAGGAAGTGAAAACAGGCAATCTGTTAAAACTGTATTGTGAAACTGGATAGCATGCAGAAGTCTTGAACTGTAGGAGGCCTTTCATATATGAAAATTGCATCTTAATGACATGACAAGTGAAGACCCTACTAGGTATGACTGGGCAACATGTTCTCTCTGCAGGCTCTGTTGTCATGGAGATCCAACCCAAACACTTCTGGGAACTGTTAAAGAGGGAGATGGCAAGACAGCCTTCAAAATCAGAGGTGCTAATACCATATAGCAAGGTCATGGCTGTTGTATAAAGACCAGCTCTACAAATTAATAGTTTAGTGAAGTTGGACTGTTGCATTTTCATCCATAGCACTAAACTCATCTGTCACCAGTGTTTGAAGCTGTTGGTTTTCAGCCATTGTGCCAACTTCAAGAGAAAGTGTACAAACACTTCTTCTAACAAAAAACCTTAACTTTCCTCTGTGATGTTTCACTGTCTTTTCATGGTAAGGGTTTCCCCTCATGAGATGTTTCAGAAGACCATGCTGAGCAAAACAGCTACCATTTTTCTTTCAGGTGTAGCGGCACCAGACGATTCAAGTTTGAAGTAATGCCCTGTCTGGCATTGATTCTGCTTGTGAAGTTGAGAGCTCTGACTAATTTTTCAAATATTACCGCAGTACCCCACTAAGAACCCACCAACAGACTTCCACAAAGCAGCTTTTAAAGTGTGTCAGGCCAGGCCTTCGTGACAGGGTACCCCTGGCAGAGGCTGCTGTGGTGATGCACTAGATTAGTTCACAGTTTGACTTGCTCATCACACACGAGCTGTGTCGAGGGAAGCACATTCCTGTCATGGCAGGTGACAGGGAGGAGAGGATGAGGACTGCTTGGAGCTCTCAATGGTGACCTGTTCTCTTAAGGGATGTTGAGACCAGTAGACGTCTGGTGTTTCTAATTGCTTGGTTGTGGTGTTAACCAGAACAGGACAAGTGCTCTGACCTGCATCTGCAGAGGATATGATGTGGAATGTGTTAACCCATGCTTCTAATCATAGAATCACAGAACCATAGAATGGCTTGGGTTGAAAGAGACCCTAAAGATCATCTAGTTCCAACCCCCCTGCCATGGATGGGCAGGAACACTTTCCACTAGAGCATCCAACCTGGCCTTAAACATTTCCAGAGACTGTGAATCCACAACTTCTCTGGGTAACCTGTTCTACTGTCTCATCACCCTTGCAGTAAAGTATGAATTTCTAGTACCTAATCTAAACGTGCTCTCTCTCAGATTGTAACCTTTGCCCTTTGTCCTGTCAATATGGGCCCTAATAAAAAATAACATGAGCATATTCCAGAGGTGAAGTGATCATGATCCAGCATTCCCTTAAAGAAAGAGGGAGTTGGAATATATTGTTTTATTTTAGTACTCAGAGACCCCTTGAGGGTTCAGGGATCAAGTGTGATTGGTAGTGCTCAGATATGCCCTGACATGCCCGGGAGCTTGAGTAAGTCATGTAGTCAAGGCAGACTAACAAAGGCCTTCCTCTCAGCTGAAGTCCTGTAGATATTCTTGGTGTGTCCTAAAGCGGATAAACCACAATTTAATACAATGTCATTAGCGTTTTCTCCCACTCTGTATTCCTTCATATGAAACAGGTTAGAACTAGAATTCAGGGTTAGAATTAAAAATAATAACCACAGCTCTGTGCAATTAAAATAAAATCCTTAAATTTTCAGCATTTATCTCCTTTAATTTTAGAGAGGACAGAAGGGGCAGGAGGGTTTCAACAGGACACTTCATATTTGTGATTGGCACATTCCAGCCTTAAGGAGCTTTTCAGAAGTGTCACTGAGACTACCTCCTTAAGAAAACTATGAATCAGCATTATAAAAAACTCTGACACTGTATTATTCCTGATAGCACAAATGAAATGTGGGAATTCTATTGCAGGAGTATCCTGTTTGCTGCTGTTCATATTGTTCATTGCAATTTTGTTTATAATATTTTTCAAAGCCAAACCTGAGTGTGTTGTTTGCTAAAGTCAATTAGTGGTTATCCTTGCTGAAAACACAAATGCATTTTCTATGAGTCATTAATAAAATCAGCACTAATGGTGATTGCTACAGAAAGTAACTGAAAGGACAAACAAACGGTTGAACGGTTTTCAGTTTAGCAGGTTCAGTTCGGTGCATTACTGGACTAAACCCTTTATAAACTCTCGTTGGTTTGGCTTGAGGAAGCTTTGTGCTGGCTGTTTCCCACTTTAACTTTTTTGCTGAAATGCCCCTAAACAAAAATAAGTCCTCCTGTCCTCATCTGTTGATGTGACGACTCAAATTAACACATGGTTTTTGACTAACCTGAAAGAACTTGCCAGGTGCTGGAGGTTTTCTATTTGCATCTTGGTTCACAAATATAATTTTAGGGTTTTATGTTTAAAAAAAATTTCTTGGAAATCGTTGATGGTATCTTTACATAAATTTAAATAGAGAAGTTTAATGCCAAAAATACAATACTGCTTTTTTTAAACTTTTTTTTTTACGGACCCTTCCCCCCACTCTCTGCCCTTGCAGAGCAGAAATCTTGTAATGTGAGATTCTTTCCCTCTCTCCTCAACTTTTAAAATCTGATACTCTAGATTCAGGCTTCCAGTGCTAACTAGAACCTCAGAGATGTATGTACAGCAGTGGCACAGATGATGTTCTGAAAATGTCTGTAAAAACATTACTTGGAAAACCCACTGAACATGAAATAATGAGTAGCATTTTTAGTCCTTCTTATTCTCATGCAAGCTGTTCTGTGAGTGCTCATTTTTTGTATAAGAATCACTGGACAGTTTCCTTTCACATATAAAACATATATTAGTATAATTGAGATGTAATCAAACTGATTATCATTCTCAATGACTTCAAAAATCTTTGATCATTGCCAAGGAGCAGCCATCTGTATAGGTGCTGCATTTGTCTTACAGTGCTTTTTCCACTTTATCCTGTTCAGAGCCAAAATAATTCTTGGTATTGTACAATTGAATTTGTGTGTGCTCTGCAAAGGTCCTGTTTTCAGTCATTGACCCATTAGTTGGCATTTGCCACTTGGAGATATGTCATTCTGCTACTGCAAAATTCTACAAGTTCTACCAAAAAACCCTAAATTCCAGTTTTTACAGGTTCAGTTAAAATGAAGTTGGACCTTTTAAAATAGGATTCTATTTAAGTAGAATAGAAACAGAGTTTTCCATATACTGAACTGTTGTGTTCCTGAGCAGTGAATAAAATACTGGATTTAATAACAAAGATTTAATTATCTTTTTAAAAGCTAATGATGTTGGGAAAGTCTTGTTCTTTAGTCTTACGGACTTTTCCGAATGTGACATAACTCTTCAGTTTCCAGCCTTAGCAGATCAACCTCTAAAATAATTAGAAAATTGAATATTGACAGGATTCCATTGATACCTTATTGACTGTAGTGTAAAGCTTCTGCATGCACCTGAAATCTGGTTTGATAGCTTGATATTCACTGCAGAAGAACTGATTTATTATTTCCAGAATCTGTGGTGAAATTGCACCAGTGTTGTCGTTGTTTCTCAAATAACAGTGAATTTTAGAAATTTTAGTTAACTCTCCCTTGTTTCAACTTTGACAATCTTGAAATCTGAGTACTTGCCCTAGTTTTGTTAGCTCTCACTGTATCGGTTTAACTGCAGCACTCAGTTTCAGGGCCTATGAGAGAAATCTAGTTTTGGTGGTTACTCTGCTGAAACAGAAAACAAAAAAGTAAATTATATTTTATTTTAGTGATTTTTTTATGACAATGTTAACAGGTTAAATACACCAAAAGAAATGGAAGCACTGCTTTTATTTGATGGGGGCATCAGTTAGGATCACCATGTGACTAATAAGCAAAATGTCTAGAGTGTATATGTGTGTGTGTTGGAATGCAGGGGTGTTTGGTGGTAAAGGTGATTGATGGAGAAAGGAAAGTGAACAGTGATTTCAAAGTAATAAGTGAAAAGTAGTAGTGAATTGAGATGAGCAGAAAAATGCTGTCTTCAGCATCTCATTGCCCTAGGAGCTTGAGTCTGCACCCATGCCATATGTTTGGGATGTTATATTACCTAGTAATATAGATAGATTCTGTGCAATTAAAAAGGCTGGATCAATAGATTTTAATGGGGTACTCTGAGCAAAAGCATGTTTGGAGAGATAAAGCATGACTGACATAGCTGTCAGCTGAAGAAATGTTTGAATAACAATATATATGCAAGAATATTCAATAAATAAAGGGGGTGCATTACTTTGTATAGGATTTGAAATAGTGTTTTAAATAGTGTTTCTCTTTTCATCAGTTTTTATGCTTTGCAAGCTATTCTCTTTGTTTCGAATAAACAACATGTTTTGAAATGAGTAGCTGCTCTGTAGCACCTAATTTAGTGTGTGTAGGTGAAGTGGCATAATACCTGTTTTGAGTTGTTCTGTCCTTCCTTCCCTGACTAATTTTACAGAATTGTTATTCTTAGGGAACAAAGTGTCCTTAATTTAAAAAGATGTAAATAAAGACCTCCGTATGGTTGGCATAAAATTTTTATTTGTCTTTCCATCTTTATTAATATGCAATTTTGGTTCAACCTGAGATATTGCATCTGCAACTGGATTCAGGTTTATTTAATGAAACTGTTAACTAGGGACCAATTTGGAGCCTATTGAAATTTTCACAAGAAGCTGGCTTCAACAGTCTTTGATTTAGCTTACTCTGTTGTAGTCACTGTTCCAATGATTGTTGCCACTTAACATTTTGTGCTTTGCAGTTTGAGAATGGCAAACGAACTGCTAGATGAGAAAATAGTGGTGTTTCTGTCTTTCTTCCATGCTAATACCCTATATTAAATGTTATAGGTAGCTGTTTGTTGGCTTGGCATAAACTGTTTTGCTTTAAAAGGTCCCTTTGGGACAGTTCTTCGATGGTACCTGCAGAGTATGTGCACAGGAAAGACGGTAGTGTCTTGGGGCACAGATATACAAATATCCTGGGTAGGTTTTTTTTTTTTTTTTTTTTTTTTTTTTTTTTTTTTTTTTTTCAAAAAGACATACAAACAGCAGGGTTCAGCAATTAAGTGTCTTTCTATTGCTGATATGTTTTTTTAAAAAAGAAAGTCTATACAGCATGTGTGATGAAAATCTAATTCCAGCAATCAAGGTAGGAATATCTACACAAAAAATCCTGTCTCATGTATGGATACCTGCCTCATTCAATCTTGTGGTGGTGTCGTATTTCAAGTATCAGATTATGATGAGTGATATTTGATCCTGTTATGATAATTATTATTTCAACCAAAAGAAGCAAAACTAGATGTTAGGGTGGGATCCTCAGGAGCTACCAACTCCAGCCGAACTGTATTTGGCTCGAAGTTGCTGAGAGTTTCACTGTTGATTTTTGTGGGAGATGGGTTAGGTCACTGCACAGTACTTTTGAAATCCCACCTCTAACCATTTCTGAGTTGAGTGTGTGATTATTTCCTCACAGGGAGGAGTCCATCACCACAGCCTTCCAAAAACACAGGTGATATACATCAGTCAAAATACCAGATTCCAGTAACTTAAACCATCTCCTTTCTGAGACGATTTATTAATAAAGCTAACAGGCTGATGGTGAGCATTTGTGAGCACAGTAGTGAAAACTGTGCTGTGGGCTTCACTGGAAGTTGTAAGTGCTGAAGAGGTCCAGGATCATGCTTTGGATGAGCCATTTGGGACCATGTGTGGTCTCTCATGTGCTGGTTTCATGCTTGCTTGCAGAGGTTGGAGCTAACCAGCCATGACAAAAAAAAAGAACATTGCAGGTCTTAAATTTGTGCTGGTGCTACTTCTGCTTTTAGAGTGAGCACGATCTGAAAGCCCCTCTGCACTCAGCCTGTGAAAAGCACTCAGCGTGTGCCATCGCTTCTGAAATCTGCGGAACAACTTGCGTCAGTGCGTGCTGGAGGAGCGAACTTTCTGGCATGCACTGCACTCCACAGCTAACCCATCTCCTGCCCTCAGTTTTCAATTTTTCTGTGGCATGGAGTTACTAGAGGTGATGGGGAAAGAATAGCATGTAAATTGACTTTCGGGTCTCAGACCCTCGTTTTACTGGAGTGACTCACTTGAAGTGATACTAGTGTCCAAGATAAACCTCTCAGATGTGTCATACAAATACTTATTATGGTAATTAATATTACCATATGTCAATATAATTAATTATCCTTGGCTCAGCAGCACATCAATAAAAGTATTACTGCTACACTGTCTTTTTAAATGAATGTGTCTGTAGAGGTTGTTTTGGATCAGCTTTTGCCTGTGGAGCTCTCCTGGTTTCCCACAACGTTTCTGACTGTTACTGTCTGTTTCTGATTGTTTCCCACAATCTCTCTGACATAGTGGTGGAGTTTGTGCACCTTGCATGGTGTCATGGTGCTGAGGTCAGGATTTCTTGTAAAACAGCTTGCTCTTTGTGCAATGGCAAGTGAAGAAACGAAGTGTGTGTAGGGGGAAAATGGAGGGATTTCTGAGCCAACAAAGCAAAGAGGTTGTAGATGTTGCTGCCTCAGGTAGCCACACACTTGAGCAGTGAAAATTCCTCTTCTTCCCACAGCTGGTAAATAAAATGCCTGGTAGGTGCAGATTGTGTTCCACCTTGTTGGCAAAGGATCTCTTGTACATAAAATTGTGACTTTCCATGTGTGGTGTTGAACACGTAGGATTATTACAGGGGTGGCATTGTTACAAAAGGATAGATTAAGGGGCATTTTATAATGATCCTTTTGCTTGAATTCTTATCTTTGTAAGTGCATCTGAAAAATTCATAACTCAGCATCTGAGATAATTCAAAAGCGTTCCAGTAAATAATATAGTTTTTGTGTGTCTGAGCTGCAGGTTGTATTCTTGGAAGTCCTATTTGAGAAGTCAGCTAAATGTGCTTTCAGAAGTGTTTTATTTCTTAACAGTCATAGGAGCAAAGAAAACTTCAAAAATAAAATGACAGTTGAAATGAGCGTTGACAATGCAAAGCAGTAGTGTAGGGTTATAGATACGTTGTTTTAAATATATCCAGTAACATTTTTAATGCATCAGAAATGGTTATCTAACTTCCCTACTCAATCTTGTAGCTTACTATAATAGCTGAGTGAGAAAGAGAGGCTAACTTTGTGGAAGAAAAGTGTTTTATGGTTGTCCTTCTTGAAGGTTTCCAAATGTAAAAAAACCAAAATCCATACCACAAGCATGTTTCTTCTTTGAAATACGTTTTGTTTGGTTTATCAACTGGCTAAAGAAAATGACTGTGTGAGTTTAAAAGAAACTGCATATCATAATTTCAGGGTGTAACATCTCTTCAGAGAAAGGGAAGGGCAGGAGAAAGATTCAACTTCATTTTCCTAGAAATGTAAGAACAATTATGTTTTCAGAAAGGAGTTTAGATTTTTTTAGTAAAGATGCTCCCTTTTTTTAAAGCTCAGTATTGCGCCTTGGGAGAAGCATGACTAAGCTATGTGCAGGTGTCTTAGCAACATGAAAGCAAGTGTTTTAAAATCTGACTGTATAGAGATGATCCCTGCTTGTCTGAATGGTGGTATTGCTTCCTCAAAATCATTAATATTCCACCAGTCTAGAGCAGGACTTGTGCTGTGCTAGATAAATGTGTTTAACTTGAATCTTTTCTTCTCATACCTTTTTGCTTCTTTACACAGGGAATGAAGTATCTGTGCATTCCTGCTGCTGACTCACCCTCGCAGAACTTGTAAGTATTCTTTAAAAATAAATCACAAAACCCCAGAAGTCCCATGGTACCATGATGCCTCTTTTAAAATTTGCTGAAAGCTCTGATTCTGATCTCTAATGAGCATTACACAAACGTGGGGTTTAAGAAAACACGGTAACACTTCATTTCACCCTGCTTTTTGTGTTTGTAGGAGGCTCAGTACATAAACACTCTTCATTTGTGGCCTTAAACTTCAGGAATTCCTTAGTGAGTCTGGGCCTAATTCAGTCACAGTTTATTCTAGCCACTGTTTTTGTAAATCTTTGTGTTTTGCTCTTGTTTTTTAATATTTTTTTAAATTTTTTTTTTTAGTGCAGCCGTTAACAAACAAAATATTTGAAAGAGGTTTGAAGCCTGGTGCCTCAAGGGTTGAAATAAATTCCTCACAGTGAGCCTTTAAAACAAAATCCCTGTGTGCAAACTGTCTGCTAGGGACTTCTTCAACCTGCCTCAGAAGTCCCTGCTGCTCTTAGTATAAGCTGGCACGGCAGGGAGTTTTCTGCCCTGCAGTGACTCTCACCTTGAGGACATAGGTACTGCAACTTGGGTGTCCAAGCTTTGCTCTTTCTCATCTCTGCTAAAGTGCATGTAATGCTCATTGACTTACCCCTGGTTTTAACTGAGCATAGCAAGTCTTGATTCCAAAGAGAAATCAAAACAAAAGAACTTGGATGGTGACCAGCTCTTTCTTCTAGAGCTCACTGTTTATGCTGGGGAGAGGTGAGGGGGGTTTCAGCCACATCCTGCTACCAAGTTTTGGTAGAGAAACAAGTAGTGGAAAGAGGCCTTGTAGGTACGGAAGGAAGTGCAGCTCTGCTTTTCTCTTGTATCACAGCAATATTCCGGCTCATGCTTTTCAGGGATATTTTTAGAGCGTGTGTTTCTCACATTCTAGAAAGATTCCAGTGTGGCACTTGATGTGTGATGATTTGCCTTTTCATTCTGCATTTCTGTCATGATTTCAGGGGAAGGGAAAGAAAAAGAGCACCACACCCCACCCGCAATAAAAACCACTCTAATCCCCTAAATTTCAGGTCTGTAATGAGAAGGCAGATAGCTAACTGCCTTTGTCATGGAGGACTTCCATGGCCTTAATATTTAGGATAAAAATAAATAAAGAAGTGTCCTTTTGAGAAGGAAAGCTAATATGGGATTAGAGGAAAACATTCACATGTCATTGATTGTTCATTGGCCTTTTGAGATGTGTAGCATTTTTGACAATGTTTTCTAAATCTGTTTCGTTCATTAGTAGGGATAAATTGGGAATGGAAGGAGAAAGGATGGCATTTGTGATGAGCAGTAATCAATATACAATTGATTACACTGTTAAATATCAAGGAATTATGTTGAAAAACCAGCTCCTGTGCTTGAGCCGTCTGGCACAGTACCAAGGCTCTTAAGGCTTCCGTAAGAAGATAGAATATTTGCATGAGTATTGTTTCTGTTATGCTGCAAGCATCTAAAATACTTGCTTTGGTATCAGGTGGTTGCAAGCAAACGTCATTACTTCTAATACTGATACATTCTATCACTTAAAATAAAACTTGATGAGTAACCGATTTTTCTTCTTTGACTTTATGCAGTCCAGGCCTTCAAGTAAAATCAAGTCGTGATGCTCACAAATAGCACCATTGCTTGCTTTGCACATGCAGTCTTCTGAAAGCAAGGGGAAGTTGTCTTTGTTCAGCCTGTGAGGACCAGATGCAGTCTTATCTAGGAGTGGTTAACCCTATAGCCTGTGCCCACTGTGGAGGGAGGGATAGCTGGGGAATAGGAGAGGGAATTGGTCCCCCTGCAACATCTCTGCATGTCTACCCTTTTCTTCTGAAAGAGGGATTCTGCTGGTGTCAGGGAGAAAAAAACAACTAACCAAGCAGCATCCTGTATTGCAGGTCCTTGTGCTCTCTCAGCAATCTCTTAGTTCTCTCTCTTAGGCACAACTGACAGGGTGCACACTGCTCCCTTGTCTGTTTCCCAACAGCAAGGACCATTTGGAAGACTTTTACCCACTGAATTTTGGGACTCTGAGCTCTTAATGCACTTCAGATCAGTTTTTCTAAAGGAAAGCTCTGGTTTATTTTGTGTATAATGCACATTTACTCCTAGAAAACTTGTTTAATGGAGCTCTTTTCCTCAGAGAAATGACTTGCCAAGGAAATACAGCAGGGATTCCCCTGTTGGCGTATGGGTGTTCACTGAAGTGTCTCAAAAGCTTTATTTTACTCCCTTGTTCTGCCCCTAGCAAGCATAGGAAGCAAGCAATTGCTTTTCAGACTCAAGGTACTTCCTAGATGTTAAATCAATGTTTTCCCTGGTCTGTGAGAATTTTACCTTGGGCCAGTAACTGTTCCAGAAATGTCATCTTCTATAGAATTCGTCACTAAATGTTATTTCTATAGAAATAAAATCGTTCCCTTCCTGCCCCGTTCCAGTTAATTGTCTTTGGCTGCGTGTTTCTAAGGAATTAACCTTCAACAGTCAGGTGGTTAGTGGTGATTATACAGAAGCCAGATGACCTATTAAGAGGAGAAAATTTGGGTAGACTTTTTTTTTTTTTTACACCACCAAAGGAAAGAAACATCGAGATGCTTCGTCCTATCTGATTTGGATGCTGTCTTTTTAACCTTTATAAATATTAGTAGAAGTCCACTGGCAGCGAATGAAAATACAGCTCTGGTATCATAACTCTGCTCTTGGTCTAGTTTTGAATTATGCAGCGTGCTAATGCGTAAGTTTAGATAACTTTTACAACATCCTGGTAGGGGCGTTGTACTGGTGGTGGTTCTTCCTCTGGTGTTTTCCCACTGCGAAGATGATGCAGTTCAGGACCCAGCTTTCAGCTAGGAGATGTAAGAGCCAGATATTGTGTAATAAATTGTCCTGAAGTCCAACAAATGGGCTGCAAATCAACACATTTGTCAAGTGCTTTCCTGTTAGAGATGATAGTCAACTGTTTTGTGGTTAATGTAAGACTTACCATTCTTCTTTGCGTCTGGCACTTGGCAGACAGCTAACTGGTCCTTAATCTTAGTTTTCATCTGAACATGATTTTACTATAACTTTGAAAATGAGTTTAGGCAACTGCGTCTGCTGGCTCCAGAAGAGAGACCCTGATGTCACAGGGTTGTGGAGGACTACATACCTCCTTTTCTCTGGCTCAAGGTGAGGAGGGGCCAGGGTGCTGTAGACCAGCACTAATTCTAGATGTGACTATTTCTCTTCTCATTTTCACGAATGCCTGTAAACACACTTGAAAGCACATCAGCAGACTGAGCATCAGCAGTGAGCAAGGATGAAGAAAACTGAGTGAATGGAGTTCAAGATGTTTAGTACCTTGCAAAGGTGTTATGCTCAGTCACAGATACTTTTCAAACCAGAGTGTTGGAAGTGTCTTGCCAAAATTTGTGTGAGACCATTGAAATGAATTCGCTGATGCATGAAGCTGCCCTCCTGGCCAGATTTTCTAGAGAGAAAGAGAAAAGATGAGAAGATCAGATTGCCAATACAGACCTAACCAAGCTGCATCTGAGTGAATGTTTTCAATCTCAGCTAAGCTCTTCATTGTGCGATATCAAAGCCTCTTGCACATATAACCAGAGATCTCATTTGTCCTCTAAGTTTGTTTATGTGAAACCTCTTGTGCTCCTCTGGCAGACCTGAGCACCATGATTTGTTGAAACTCAGCCAGTGACAGTGGTTTGGTATGGCAGTCCAAGCAGACATGCATTTGTAAGGCTTTGTCTTCACTTATCTCACATACTTCATCATCTTGAGAAACATAAAGCCCTGGGTTGACCTGCTGTCCTAAAGCTTGGGATTGCATTGTGCCTTGAGATTTTCCAAATAAGCTGCTCAGATCTTCTCTAGCTGTATTTTCAATGCTATATCCAGTGATGCAGGAACTGCATTGGAGGGGGAGTCCCGGACTTCGGGATCTTCTTTTTGTTTATTCCAGTTAGGTATTGTTGCCTTTGCAAGTTCTGCAGGCAGCGACACTCTGTTGCATCAGTGTTGTCCTTTAGGTCAGGAGTGTTTACAGTATCAGCAGCTGCACTGTTAGGCAGGAAGGGAAGCTTCCTTTTATGTGGGTATTCCTGATTTTTGTGTGGCTGCTGGTGCTAGGCTGAGGTTTTTTTCTTTTACCCTTGTGGTATAATATTCACCCAGAAAGGGGAAACATCTTGAATACAGGACGTTGTGTTTCATGGGTGTTGAGCGCAATGTGCTTTCAGGTTTGCCCTTGCCAACAGGCCTGGGGGTGACTGCCCCTTAAGAACCTCTTTCCTCTGCCCATGTTGCCCACATTGCAGCTTGAATTGCAACAGCATTCAAGGGCCACAGTGAACTCCAGCTCTGTTGAACTAAGAGGTGCTGCTTTTCAGCTGTGGTAAACTGCAGGCAACGCCAAAGGCTTCGGAGTCAGAAAGGAGGGGTGAGCAACTTGGAACTGGGATGCAAAGAGGCAGTGCTGCATAGTCACTCAGATGATGACAGCTGCCCACTTGCTATCCTTCACTGTGTCCCACTTGAAATGAAAGGGGCATGTGTAAAGGATAATGAGGTTAGAAACCCTAAAGTTTGCAAACTGTGTCTTCTCTATGTTTTCTCCTCTGCTGCTTTAAAAAGGGCAGGCTTGTAGGCTGATACCCTGAGTATGGGCAGAAGGGGTACTGCTGTCTGAAAGGAGAAGACTGGAAGGAAGTAAAGAAAATGGGGCTTGAACTGAGCATTTTTTCATAGCAGAGACAAAAGGGAGTGATTTCACATAGCCAAGCAGAAGGTCTTAATGTTTAGATATGCCCTTGCACTTGGCTTGAATGAGGAGGTAGGGTTAAAGTTAAGCATAAGTTTGAGTAGCAGGTAGTGTTTCTTTGTGAGAGACATTATGTCTGGAGGACTGCTCATGTAGTTGTGCTGAGTTCCATCTGACATATGAGCACACAAGGATGTGTGAGGTCACTGCTTTAAAGGAGAATCAAACACAAAAGGAAATACAAACTTGACAGACATCAGAATAAAGTTTATCACACTGTAGTACCTAAAATATGGGTTTCTTGCTCGGATACAGTGGCAAATAACTTACACCAGTGAGTTTTGTGTTTCATTGGCAGACTGTAACTTTTACTTTGTAAGGCCTGTATTCAGTTCTAAATTCTAGAAACGGTGTGAAGCGAGCTTTCGGATGTATTTCTCTCTTTCTAAGTAGTGATTTTACTAAATACAGCACTTTCTTTATCCTCCTTCTGCTTTTGTTTTCAGAGCAAGGCATTTCAGAGAGAGCATCAAATTTATCCATGAGTGTCGGCTCACAGGTGAAGGCTGCTTAGTTCACTGGTATGTATACTGCTTGCTAAAAAAAGCTTTTTAAGGGTTTCTCTACCTTGATTTGGATGTTCATAATTGTAATAAATTAGTGGTCATCTCCCCTCTGTAGCAAAATCCTCTTGGACTGAATTGCCCCCTTTATTCAAAAAGCCCCAGAAGATTTGTAAATGCTATTAAAGCCTTATGCTAGGACTTTTGAGTCTCTGGGGTGGGCACCTGCTTGGAGATGAAAGGAGCCCATGGAATTCTTCTTGGCCTTCTCTTATCAAACATTTTTGTGGGATTGATTTGACTAGGAGTGTGTTGGCTGGAGACATATTACTTATTTTTCATCATTTTAATCACTGTATTTCTAAATATGATTTCCATAATCCTAATAATTTGATTAGTTTCTCTAACAGCTGTTTTGGTGACTTCGGAGTTGTTTTAAAAAAACATGTCTGAACAGAAATTGATTTTTTCCCCTCTTTCTTTTCTTTAAACTGCTGAAACATTCAAATGTTGCATTTGTTAATAGCAACACCCTGATTGGAGAGATGCTCCTGGGACTGTAAAGAATAGAAAAGGAAATCCCACCCTGGGTTTTTTCTTGCTCTCTGCTATTGGTTGTGGTCTTCGTGCTATATGTCCAAGGGACATATCTGAGTCTATATCTGGAATCAGAGTCATCTCGTGATTTGAACACTGGACTTGTACACAGCCCTGAGCACAAATCCTCAGTTTGCTATTGACTCATGGCAGGGCTGTGCATGAACCATTTGGTCAGTCTTGGTGTATGGAAAACAGGAATAAGTAGTCTGAATACTGATAGAGTTTTAAAAAACATATATTTGAATATGTGACATATTTCAGAAACATAAAATTATGAAAGAGTCTGGTAACTCTTTACTGTGGTATATATAACTCTAACACATTCTTTATACTCTCAATAAAAATAGTTCGGAATTTGTCTAGTGTTGTCCAACCAGGCATAATGAATGATTCTTACTCTATCCCAGCTTTTCATCTGGGGAAACTGGAGTCCTGAGAGTTTAAGCTGCACAGTGCAGTGGATAGCAGAAAGAGGAACTCAAACAACCAGACATATGTACCTCTTATTGGTTCAGTTAAAATTCATTTTGGCCCCACAAAATTGCAGCCTTTATTCATAGTGGAGAGGAAACAGTCTTATTTCATTGCTCTGATCTATATAAACAGAAGAAAGAAAGTGGGTGACTTACTTCTGCCTTTTTAAAACCCAAATCTAACTTAGAATGTGTGCACTGCCCCTGCTTTTGTGACTACTTCATGCCTATTTCTTACTTTTCAATCTCATATGAATTACCATTCAAACCCCACTTTCTTGATCATGTAGATTTTTTTTCTACTGCATTTGAAAAAGCAGCACCAGAACCATTTAACTCAAATATTATATTTCTTCCTCATGGCAAGCAACACAGCAGTGTGCTGTGATGTTGAGAAGTGATGCTTTTAGCTGTGACAGGTGCTTCAGTGTAATGCACCCGCTTTTCCATGCAGCCTTGCAGGTGTCTCCAGAAGTGTCACACTGGTGGTTGCCTACATCATGACCATCACAGACTTTGGCTGGGAAGATGCACTGTCCGTTGTCCGTGCGGCGAGATCCTGTGCCAATCCAAACATGGGCTTCCAGAGACAGCTACAGGAATTTGAAAAACATGATGTTAATCAGGTAAATGAGCTACGAAAACGAGCTGTGAAAGACAACTCCAAGTCAGATCATGAGCTACTTCTCATTATTTTGTGGTCTGTGTGGTTTATCTGACTCCCCATTTTTGCTTTGAGGGAATGGCTTCTTAGCCCAGCCTGCTTCAAGAAGGAGATACAGGTAGATCTGAAGGTATGGATGGGAGAAGGGATGAAGCACACCATCCAAACACCTCCTGCCCAGCTGTGCTGTCAATCTCGTAGTTGCTTCATGTGAGCTGAGACCCATTTCAAGATTAACACCTTTAGAGGGGTAGAAGGTAAAGGGTGAGTTCTGAGAACGCAGGAAAAAGGCCAACCTGTAACTACCTGTTGCATAAAAGTAGTGGGTTTCCCCCCAAAACATTCGTTTGAAATAGTAAGCAGGAAAGAAATCATCATCACAAATCTTTCCTGTGCAGGAGTTAAACTGAGTCCTCATTATGATTTATGTGTTGTGACCCTCCTTTCCACCTTCTGGTGCTAAGACTTAATAAATTTTCTGATGTTTAGGGCAGCCTCAGATCTGACCCTTTTTTTTCTTATTAGCCTTTGAAGGTTTTGTAGGGCTAGGAGAATCAACAAAAGAGTAGGATTGCCAAAGGGGTTTCATAAAACAAAATTAGTTTCTTACTCCAAAAAACCCCATCCTACGCAAAAGACCTGCTCCCTGTGGGTGATTGGTGACTTCCACTTATGTTACCAACCTACTGTGGCCGTCCTTTCCATTTTCCATTGCTCAGCATGTTGTTGTTGTGTGGGCTTTTTTGCCTATTGTGCTTATTAAAAGTAACAACAACAGAGGGAAACCAAAGTCGGAAAGCAAAATACATGAGACAAAGGATGTTGTTTTCTTTTTATTCCATCCTTGTCATTCTGCTGCAGAAACCTCAAAGTTTAGCAATTGGCATTTATTTTGCATGATGCAGTTAGAAACTGTAAATATTTGCTTTTTAAAAATATTTAACTGAATGTTTCCTGGATTGTTTGGAACTGGTGTAAATGCTAGAATAACTGATTTTTAAGAGACAAAAGTCAGAGAGGGACTTTCCAGACTTGTCTCCTTCCTCCCTTACAGTCATTTCTACTCTAATTGGTTTGGTCTAACAGCAATGACAATTAAGGCTGTATGCAAATAGCCTGATAAAACAGTAACGTCTCTCTTTTTTCATCCACCATGGACTGAGCATTCTGTCTTTAATTCACTGACGGGGAGGCAGTAGGTTGCAAAAAGAAGTATCCACCTGTATTCATTGGCTGGGCTGTAGTTTCTTACTGTCTCTTAAGAGCAACCACATCCTTAGCAGGTGTCTGTTTACACACCTGATTTCAGTGGAATGATGCCATCTGCCAAGGGCGTGAACTTTTTTCACATCTCAGCAGCGTTTGGTATTTTGCTGTGCCACTAAAAAGTGGTGGTATCCTGTGGGCTCTCTGGAATGTTGCCCTTTAGATCTTGGTCTTACAGGGTGAGGTTTAGTTGCTAAGGTCACGACGTAGTTTGCACCTGTTCCAACATGTAGTTCCACATGGTAGTCTGAGGCTTCAGGTTTGCCTGAGGGTCTCTTCAAGGGATGGGAAAAAGTATCTGTGTTGAGGTCTTGTCTCCCAATGATCTAGTAAATGATCTTTATGGATCAAGCTGTTCATGAGCCTCAGACAGAACAAAGCTATGAAGGTTAAGGTTTGGAAAATTTGTATTATCCCCACTGGGACACGACGCTTGGAGTCTGTGTTTCCTAGCTGCTTCTGCAGGTAAGTTGAACAAAATTATCAGGAACTGGACAGTTCCTCAACTGGAATTGTCCTCAACTGGACTCAAATTCTCCAACAAGCAAAGAAGTGTCAGAGTTGAATGGATAGAAAAAGTGAACAAGTGAAATTTCCACTGTTTCCTATGAGACAGAACTATCTGTTGGCAGGTTCAAATCAAGGAAAAGGAATAGGGGATTTATACAACATGTACTTACGGGTCTTGTTGGCATACAGGTATCTTGTGCTTAAAAAATGTAGGTTTAAAATGAGTTCTTATGACAAAAGCATTCATTTGTGTTATCAAACACAAAGATACTGCCTCAGCCTCTGAAAGCACCTGAGCTGAAAATTGCTGCAAGCTGAGGGAATGACCAGGGAAAAGGTCCCAGCATTATTGCCCTGCCATTGCTTGTTTCTTTCCTCATCACTTATATCTGGTTACTCTCAAAGCAGGGTACAGAGCTGGACTGACCATCAGCTGGGCCTGGTACATATGTTACCAGGTATCACATTCGGTCATTCATATCAGTAACATATGGAGTCCTATTCTATAGCTTGTAAAACTCATTGTATTTCTTCCTAGAAGACACCTCTTAGGATATCCACACTACATTTCTTACTATTTGTGCTTGTGGGCTCAAGATAAAAACCTGTAAGAGTGGTTCACTTTCTGATTTCAACCTTCTTGCCGCCTGTTGTGACTTGGGCAAGCTGGCTGATCGTATTGGCTTCCATGCTAATTCCTCTTATTGTTTGTATATGCAGCAGGAACAGGGAGGTTTTAAGTTCAGGATGTCCTTTCCCAGCAGGTGTTCCTTACTCTCTGTTATTCCAATCTGACAAGCTGTTCCACAGATGTGTCATTTCAAGAGATGTAAGGGGTCTCAGTGATTTCAAATACGTGTTCCTGTGCTGTGCAATCTGTGGTGCTGTTGAAGGACATGCAATATTTGGAGTGCTTTTGTTTAAACTGTGTATGATCCTAAAGGTTATTCAAATTCAGTAGGACAGGAAGGAGAATTACTTCTCCATCAATTTCATGTTACTGTTTCATCATTTTATGTATGTACTTTTAATTTCTGCAGTTCAGGCAGTGGCTGAAACAAGAATATGGGGAAAACTCTTCTCAGGATCTGCAAGAAGCCAAAAATCTTCTGAGCAAATACAAAGAACAGGCGGAGTTGCATCAGACTACTGGAGGAAGGCAGTGGAATAACAACTTCTCATCTGTGCCATCACTCTCATACAGCAACTACACAACAGAGACCTAATCGCAAGATGTCGATTTTTTTTTTTCGTTCTACCTTTGCAAAACATTTTGCCATGTTTTCCATCCCATCTTCAAGACTTTCAGCAGCAAACCATGCAAATTGTTGATTTATAGAAAGCTTCTTGATGACATTATGTGTGTGTGTGTGTGGGTATGAATGTTTCACACAGTTTTGTAATTCGGGCAGGATCAAGCTCTGTTTATGCCCAGAGACAGGATCCAGTTACTGTGGGTGAGGCAATTTGTCTGCCAGCCACAGCTATATCCCCTTCTGCCCACATTGCCTGGCATTTGCTGTGAGGTTAGCTCAACTAACTAACTCCTCTTGTTGTAGGCTAGCAAAGGGCTTGGAGAGATGAAGTCTGGTGATTCAAGCTGTGGCAGTTTGGCATCTCTGCACTCTTAGTGTGGCAAAGGTGTTACTGCACCTGAAGAAGGGAACTCAAGTCTGTGTCTCTGCTGCTCCTGTTCACAGTCCATTGGCGAGTAATAGCGTGGAGGTGGGCGTGAACTTGAATGCTAGGCTGCAAGCTGGAGCAGGTGAGACCGGGGCCCAAGTACCTTTTCCCCAGCAGTGGCATCTAGGAGAGAAGTGGGACAGACAGCTCTGAGTAATAACACCTTCAACCGCCACAGTTGTCTTTGCTTCAGTGCCCGTGAGACTGAGCTGTTGGCAGAGCTGCCGCAGACCAAGAGCACCCAGGCTGTTACCACAGCTCAGCTGATGTGCAGTGATTTAAGCCATGGTCCCTTGACTGTGCATTTGGTCTCCCAATGTAAGCTTTTCTGGAGAATAGTTTATTGTGTCTCCAGAGCCACCGAACCATTCCCCATGGAACACGTGCCTCTTCAGCACACACCCCTGCACGCACGATAACGCGTCTCCAAAGAGTGGGCTCGGTGTGAGTGCGAGCACCTGTTTCTTTGCTTGTGCTGTGGTTTGCTCTTTGACTTCAGCTACCTCAAAAATGCTGTTCTTGTCATTGTGGTTGTAAATGCAACCTTGAAAATTGCCTTGTGTAATCTTAATCTAACACTGAGTGAAGTAAGTGGGTGCGCGTGTGTGCGCGAGTGTGCGTGTGCATGTATATTTCACAAATGTCTGTATTTGAGAAGTTTATTGTTTTCTTTTAAAATTGCCCATATTTCTCACAACTATTGGAGTTGTTCTCCAACAACTCACCCAGATTGAGTTGTTGGAATTCAGTTGTCCTGCCATTTAAACACCACTATGTATTTTGCTGTGATCAGATTTATAGGAATGCATTTGTACAATATATTTTAAACTAGGTTGAAACTAGGGGCCATACTCCACTCTTGGTAACGTTGTGTGTTTCTGGAATGGAGCCATTGCCTGATGCAAGGGGCTTGTAGGACTGTGACTTCAAACATGTCAGTAGGGATGCTGAGCAGTGTATTGATTCCTTATAATTTGTATTATTGTAATGTGAGGTGACCCTGATGCCAAGATCATGATTTCTTGTCTTTGACTTGGAGGATGGAAGGCCCACTTTTCTTGAAGATTCGAGAAAATTAAAAATACCACCCAAACAGCAATGATAGAAAACTAAAACCAAACCCTTCATTTGTTTAAGTGTGGTGTATATCATGATAAAAGCTGAGCACTGAGTGAGAAGCAATCAGCATACCAAATAGACTGTTGTGTCTCTTTCAATTTCTCCAGTACTCTGGCCTCCCATTCCTTCACAAGATTCCTCTATGTGTGATTTCCTGCATGTAGATGACAGTGAATTCTTTGGATGGGAGCAAGGGTTTTTTGGGTCAAGTAAACTCTGGCTGTTAAATATCTGTTGTTAAGTATCTTAAAAAAATACATTGTGGCTTGTGAAATACGGGTTGTGCATATCAATAACTGCCTAAAAGGGAAAAAGGGAATGGGGTGGAACTGACCTGTGCATTTCATCTGAGGTCAAGCTTGCATCAGGGTTCTCATTGCACTAAATGCTTTAAGTGTACTGAGCATAATGAGAGCAGGATATTCATATCTTTATTGCAGTAAGAGATGTTGCTGGATTTGGGAAAAGTGCTGGAACCAACTTTGTTTTCCAGCTTGCAGCTAAATGAACCACTGCCTGTTTGGTATATCCAGCAGTTGCTCTGAGTGCTTGGTTAGAGAGGTATTTAGCTGTTCCTGAAGATGTTGATCTGGAAATAATTTTCTGCTTAACAATTCCAGCTCAGCAGTGTCCACGTTGGCAGTCCCTTCTGTGCTCTGAGGGTAGATGTGATAATTGGAAAATGTTTTCCTCGGTAACAGGGTCTGACACACGTTCAGGATGCGGGTCCATTTGTTCAAGCCTCTACTCATAATATGATACGTAGGGCAGCATCAGCCCATCTCCAAAGGGCAGCTTTGTCAGAAATATTCTGCCTATGGTCTTGCAGGTATCCAGCCAGTCCATCCTGTAGCTGGCTGCCAACACTGTGTATCCTGTAATACTCCTGGCACTCTTGTCCTTTCAGTAGTAACACTGTGGGTGCTGATAAGTTGGCAGTTCTTTTACTGTTCTGACACATACAAGGCAGAATGGGAGATGTCTGTTAATTTTCATGTGTCCAAGATTAATCTGCACTGGTTTTTTTTAGTAGTTTGGTTATCTCCAAAGAGTCAGTCCCTTGAACAGGATTTTTTTTTTTTGAACTGAGTTTGGCTTTAGGGCCATATAGCCACATCAGTGTGTGTTATGCTGCAGCTCCAAAGCAGATACAGGGTAAGCTGGGAAGACAGAGGGAATGCTGTGTTGTCAGTGAGTGGAAATGCTTCTCTCTTTTGGAAAGGCAGAAGGGGTACTTTCTGCAGTCTCCATCTTCAGCATCTTGTGTAGTGGTCTGTGTGTACTGCATGCTGCAGGTAAGAACAGTATAAGAGCAACTGCAGTCTAGGAAAACTTGAGTCTGGTTTGTCCATGCAGAGAGCAGAATGATTTAATTTGGTTTACACCCTGATTACCATGGGTGCAGAAGAGAGAGCTACAGTTCTCACCTTTAGCCTTTTAGAGAGGGAGAGGAGCTAACACAGACTGAGAATGGGACATGATTTGTCTTCCAACCAGCCTTTCAGTGGCAATTTGTAGGACTTTCCAGCTATCTGGAACATGACTAGACCCAATTTGCCTCTTAGTAGTTGACCTTTGTAGTGTAGATGATGCATTCAGTTATTTTGTTTCTGTACTTCAAAACACTGTCCTCATTTTGATCTTCACTGGAAAATGTATAAAGTTTATAACACCTTATTGGATATCCAGATTTGAAATGTATAATCGATTTTTTGGGGGCTAAACTTGATATCCATGTGTGATTATAAGCAAATGTCTAGTGTTATAGAATGTAGGTAATGGGTAAATGCATTAACAGTATTTATTACTCTGTTTTTTAACCTGGAAAAAGTTGCTTCCTTACATTTTGTGGTTGAGTGGGAAGATAAGGCAAATAATATCTGTTTTTTAAAAGGGATAATAACTTTGGTTGCTATAATGGCCATCACCTATAAAGATGTCTGTGAAAAATTATAGCAATTATTCCACTAGTTTAAAAACTCTAAATCTGGTAAGCTTCTTGATTCTCTGTCTTCCTCTTCTTGGGCATCTTAGCAAAGCCTTGATTGCTTTTTCCAAATGTTTGTATTTAATACGTTCTACAATTTTTTTATAAATAAAATTAAATGTTAACACCTGATCTGCTTTTGTATTTCTCGAAATCAGTAATAGTGTCCAGAAGGCTTCTACTTGCTGTTTGTATCCCTGCAGGTACAGTAAGAGTACAAGACTAACTCATTTTGGTGTTTAGATTACTTTTTTCCCCTACACACAGACTTCTTGAAACTTTGCCTCTCTTCACCGAGTTCTTCCAGGTGAGTTCAGGAATATTCAGCACAAGCACCTCTTGATAGTCTCCCAAGAGGATCTTGCATGTTACTGTCTTACTGATTGTTGCTGGCCCATCATTGCAACAGGCTATGTGGTGAATCCAAGGTTTTTATTATTTTGAAATACTTTCTTTTCCATAGCACACCGATTTAGGGCTTAATCAGCTGTGAAACTTACCTGGTTTTCAGCCTGCCAGTGCTCAAGGCTCTCAGTAGTGGTCTGTCAGAGAAAGCTGATGTAAGTGGCAGATGATTCTCAGGGGGAAACATTTAAAAACTTACAGTGTGAGGGAGGAAATGCCCCGTTCAAATTCCCACAGATAACTCATTGAATTTCTGGTTTGACATTACGTCTGATAAGAGAGTATTTCTGACATTTGGGCAGTCAGAAAAAAAAAATCCAAACCTAGCCCAAAAATCCCACCAACCTGAAAGTATAATCAGTCAGTTTATGGCCAGATCTCATGGCCACTTCAATCACTGCTGATGGTTGAACTGTTTTTGCAGTGGAACTCCCTTATCATGAAGGCAGAATTTCATGCTCAGGCACAGTGAGTTTTGAGTCTTTTTTCCCTCTCCTTCCTCTCCCAGCACTTGTCATTTTATATACTCTTGGGAATGTGTGGATGGTGATTCCTAAGGAATCTTGGGCATTGAACGAATCAGTAATATTCTCCACTAGAATAAAGTAGATGTGTCTGTAGATAGCTCTGAAGGTGATAGCTGCACCTTGTTCAAATATATTTCATAACACATAATACATTATTCATCTTAAGTGTAAATGGGATGGCTCGGATTTTATTACTGTATGTTTCAGTCCTCTTCATGTCTTTCTATGAAGAGACTTTAAATTCAATACAGCCTGCTGTATGACACTTGAATTAGTAGTGTGATCACCTTCTTTCTCCCATCTGTTATCCATAGCAGTATCTTAGATATATGTGCTACGACACTGATGAGACAGAAAACATGCTTAAAGTATAATCCTTTCTGATCTATGGAAAACTTACAAGTTTGAGAGAAGACTTCTCCTCTGCCTAAAGGAAAATAGCAGTTTCTAAATGAAAAATGCTTTACTGCTTAATCTTCTTTTTGACCACTTAGGATTTTTCAAGGGTAATTTTTAACCAAATCACTTGCAAAAATTGTGCTGGAACTGTGGTGCTGTATTGCTGTTCCTGACTGTGTATCTCGTTCCCTTCAGTGTTACATGGAACTGTCGTGAGTTCTGGAAAGTGGCAGTTTTGATCTGATTCCTGGAGTCCTGTCCCACCCTACAGTTGGCTGAGGGAAGTAGAGGGCAAACCTGCATGTCCTTAAATATGCTTATAACCTGATAAGGAGTTTTGACTTTGCCAGCAAATTATGTGAGAGCCCTTCCACTTCCTCGAGAAGATGGCAGAGGGAAAATGATGATGGTCTGTAGAACATACCAGCATGAGGAAGATGATGTTGCACTGTGCAGGGTTTCTGTAGATACCTCTGGAGACACAAGGCACATGACAGAAACAGCTAATTTCACACTTTGTTCCCAGCAGCGCTTCAAATGTGGGTCTTGTTTTCCATGTGGCCCAGTTTCTGTGCTTAACTATTTCACTGCTACATTTAGCAATTCTCTCAATATTATTATTCTGCCCTCAGCCAAGAACAAATTCTTCTTCATATATAAAGTGAGTGCTTTGCTCTAGTGAATTGTGCCAACTGCGGTTTACCAAAACTGAGTAGCTTGTGAGTAGCAAGGTGACTTCCTGTAGTTTTCCATGTAGTTTCTAGTGTAAATATTAGGAGTGGGCATTAATGAAGTGTGAGCAAGAAGTGTCCTTTTGCCATGGAGCAGCTGCATAACTCTGTCCTTAGACTGAGCTGCTGTAGGAGACTTGGTTCTGCTCATGTGAGCCAAACACATCTGCAGTGAACTGGAACTAAAACTCACTTGCAAGCAACCTCAAAAAGTGGAATTTTCAGCCAGACCTGAGCCCAGTTTCCATTTTAGATGAGACAATTATGAATGTGCAGGTTTGTATCCTTCATTATTTATTGAACTATAAATAGAGAGATCAGAACCAAGACATTGAAGCTACTTGAAGTGTGAAGTGTTCTTAGGTTATTTGCTTGATTGGTCATTATTCATACAGGCATTGGCAAAACAGTGTTAGACCTGGGAGGAGACATTTACAAATGGACCCTTTGAAAGTCTGAGCTCTGATTCTCCTTTTTCCCTTCTTCTCTGGAAGTGGCTTTTTATTTAATTTGTCAGCGGATAATACATTGAATGGGATTTTTGTTACAATTTATTGCTTTTCTTCCCTTCCTTCCATCCTTTTACCTTTCTTTTCTGTGTGTGGGTTTGTTTGGTTGGTTTTTTGTTTTGTTTTGCTTTGTTTTGTTTTTTAATAATTAGTATTTATCCCAGACCTTTTGAGTCAGGGTAAGTGGCTTGCAAACAATTTGTTTCCTGTAAGTATGTATTTATATGAATGAATGATCTTGTTATAAATTTTCTGATTTAATTAATTGTATTAACAAGTACACTTTGGCTGTCTGTGTACCTCTCTTGTTATGGTTGGGATGGTTTTCTCCGAAGCTTGATGTTGTGCCTTCTGTTGGATGTTGTCATCTTCTGTGGCCTTCTGGCTCTTGTACAGCACTGGATGCTTTGGATAAGTAACACTGATCCATGACAGTGTTGAGCCTGTCATTGAAAACATTAAAAAGGGATATTTTATTTCTGATTTGTATGCCAAAAAGCGATGTGCATTGGTGGACCAGCATCCTGTGCAGGTTACTACTGA